>DWNJ01000116.1:0-19317 GCA_018250275.1 Udranomia eurus | reverse complement strand
GTTGGGCAACAGGCCTGCTTATTTATTTACATTGCTTTCTTTGCTATTTTAGCAACCTTTCCTCCGTGACTTTGTTCAAGCGGATTTAAAGTCAAATTTATATTAACCTGTATAACGTACGCGTCATGATATATTGTATTGTAACAAACATATTGTTCCAGAATTCTTAATATTTCGAAATTTTACAGAAATATTAGCCGCTATATTAAACTCATGATTCATAATACGGAGGGCCTGCTTTGTATTGTTTTATAATTATTCTTCGTCTTCAAAACCAAGGTTGTTATTACCGGACAATACCGTCTGGAGTCTTTGCACCGCCAAATATCAACTTAAAAGCATTTTATGAAAGGGGATATAAGAATGGGGCAGTCTATCAAACTGAGGGGAAATGAAAAGATTTAGGGTGCAATGTGCAATTTCACTTTTGCCGTCTTTCTAAACAGATTGCGAGCTCGCTTACGATCCTTCTTATATCGACTTGATATTAAAATAAATATTATTGGAAAGGCAACACCGAACAGCTAACAGAATATTTTAGGTACAATATGGAACCACTTCATTTCTTTGCTTGCTTTGGAACTATAATCTATATTATTCTATATTTACAAACTCCTTTTCCTTGCATTCCCTCAATACTAAACAATGCCTATCGCTTAGCTATTTGCTCACTTATCTATTCGATCTTGTAATACATCTAATTGTTTACGTGCAGCTGTATATAATGATAAGAAGTTATTTTCTCTTTCAATCGAACGTTTTGTAGAGATGTAACATCAATTTCATCTTCAATCTAAAACAGTAGGTATATAAAAAGCAGAAAAGGAACGTCTATATAGCTACTTTTACTTTCAAGTCGGTTTAAGGTTAGTTTAAATTTAAATTTGTTGTATAACTTATCAAATCGTCGATGGATAAATAAATGAACAAACGTTGCGCGTTTTGAATAACTTTGTGAAGGTCCTACCCTTCGTGTAGTCCCGCAGCCGGGGGCGCGAACACGCGAACCCGATACTATCCAACCTTATTATTTCAATATTATACAGTCGGCCACTGAACTCGAAGGATTTTACTTTCTTCGAAGTTTAGATGACGTATTGTTTGGAATACGAGCGGGATCTGTACTGTAAAAGGTAAACAACCCTTGAGTTATCTGTCTCAGAAAATGAAAACGATTTTGTTTTACGGTTTAGATGCACGACATTTAGAATAATACGGTAAAACACACTTTGCAGATTGAATTTACACGTTCATTTTCGGATTGGATGCAAATAAATATGTAATTTTACAATAACGAGCAATAAAAACTTTGTATAGTCTTTTAGAAAAACACGTAGCGGATACGATATTTTAAGGGATTAGCTATACATGGGGAGTTGTATGGCAGGTTGTTAATGCTCTGTTCAAAAGGTTATCTTATTTCTAAGCTTAACTTACATTCTTACATGTTATTTGTTACAGATCCTAGGTCATAGAAGTTGTTTCTTTAGATCTTCTATAAAAATACAAATACAATAGCGTTAGATGCTTAAATGAAAATGAATTTTAGGAGTGTGATATCGGTGTGACAGTTATTACAAGGACACGTCCAGCTTTGCGAATGTATACCAATGACGAGGGACTGTAAAACAGACATGTTACAGACATCTAGAAGATGTTTGTTGGTAAGGGAATTGTTTCATTGAATTGTTTTCCATCGGTTGTGTTTGCGGTCCGATGTATCGATGTATATGTATAATAAATCGTATTATAAACGATAATATGTTCGTAAATTTCTATACTACAATTTTACTTCATTATCTAGTACGAGTATTAGCGCCATACACCGTATGCGCTTCTTATCGCACAAATCTGTTTGAAGAGAATAATCCAATAACTGATAGCGAGATCTTACCATATTGTAGACACAAATGTACCTTCTAGCTTGGATTTGCCTCTTGGATTACTTTACAATAAAGTTTGAAAACATCAATAAATAAAGAATATATATAATATTAACTGAATCCATTATTGCATGTAACATCACGAAATAATCACATAGTATATACATATGTTAATATCATATTCTTATTATATAAAACCTATGTACGATATGCATTCGTGTTATGGGTGTATGACTCCAATTATCTCCAAGTTTCTTACATAAAGTTATGAATACATTACTGAACTTAATATTTTTTCCAGACAAACATTTTCCGAGAACGCTTTAGTCGTGAGAACTCGCTGTCAACGCTTGTTGAAACAAATAAATGCAAACAGTATAAACTTGTCTACAAGTGCCCGCTATCGAACTATTGACAGATCTGACACGCGGCGCCATATAACAATTCTGTAGTCCTATTTATTTGACTGTGTCACTACATTGTCATGTCACTACATCAAGCTATTTCGTTGTGCTCGTGCATTGGAGATCCTTTTGCATACATTGTAGATGAGTGACCAAATAAAGATTTATCTCAATCGAGTAAAACACTATTACTCGACCCTAAAACGATATCATATCCAGTTGGACTCTATCCTTAGGAACATGAAAAATGACCAGTTTTCAAAAGTTTTACTCACTTTGTCAAAATTATTCTAATTTTAGATAAAACACTGAACAAAGTAAACCAACACATAGTGCATTTGCGTCGTCTCCACATTTTATTCAGTTCGTTTTTATAACTTTGTTAATGGCCTTACAAACTTCTTAATTTTTTATGTAAAAATATGACTAAACTTGTAGAAGTTTCAGAATAGAATAGTTCAAAATCTGAAAAAGAGTGATAATATAGTCTAACCATATCTATCAGATGTATTTATAAGAATGGAAAACATGCGTAAGCCCGTAAGAAGAATTATGAACACACAAGAATTACACACATGAAATTTTATATACGGAGATTATCTTACGAATGAAAATACCTTTATGGTGGCATTAACAATAGTGACAGAGAAAACAAACCGTATTCGTAAATGTGAAGTCAGAGCAATATTTTTTACAGCCAAGATAAAATAACGAGTTCCATTCGTTGCTATAGAACAGCGGTTCTTAAAGTTTATTGACCATAGACAGCATCTTACTTTCCTATTTTTACCAAGGAAAAATACAAATTTGAAGTTTCTATTGAATTGTTAAGAGTTAAGAGAAGAATGAGAGAGCATTTCTTCTTGTTCACAAAATATTTTATACAAATAAATATATAAATATATATTATATAATAGTTATAGATTGTATTTAGTGCACACTAAATTTGCGTTTCATATGTATTTTTCCTCCTCCTAGGCCTGCTGGAAGAAATTTCACCCTGAAATAAGCAGGTCCTTAGTACAAAAATATGTAATATTATTTTATTGTAAAATTAAGTGTACATAAATAATAAATAAATAACCAAACAACAATACAGGTTTTTCAATTTTTTGATACGGTTGTCCCTGCGTGGCACATGCCTACAGAAGTTTTATCGGGTTTGACGAATGTCACGCGAGAGGGAAGGGAGAGCATGGTCGGAACAGATAAGAATTTTCCTGTACAAAATTTCCATGAGCAGCCAATATTTTCTGATAAAAGGCCTAATAGAATATATAATTCGAATGCGACAAGCGGGAGTCGAGGCGATAAAAATTCAATGCGGCAAACGTAGCTTACGTAAGGCGGGCGAACGTGCGCGCCTACGAAAGCTACACTTGTTTAATCTTACCATCAGACTGCTGAAGAATTTGTGTCGTATTATAATTGATAAAGGTTAGATTGAATTCTGTGCGCGAAGGTAGCTTATATCAAAAGGCAAGCAACATTAGCCTCAATTGGATGTTGGGTACGTTCACTAACGGCAAGCTTTAAAGCGTGCTTCAATTATTTGAGAGGCACGCTAAGCAGTCATCATAAGCGTATTATGCCGAAAAACTTTGTCGCCTTATGATGATTCCTGCTTCACTACTTAAAGTCTCCATCTGGTCACAGTATAACGAGGACTCTTCAGGTACAGATAAATAACTTAGCCGGCAATAGGGTACTTTATATAAATTAGTTATGTCGCTAAATTAGGCTTATTCTTTAGTTAAATCTTCAGACCATTAATATTGAGCTTTTAAATCGTCTTCAGCGATATTACTCTTAGACGTAATAATTATAAAATAGCTGTTAAGCTGAATATATCATGATTATATTTGGAATAAAGATTAAATTAACACACGTGCAAAACGGCTGCTCGACCAAAAAATCAAGGTGGGAATACCGCCAAAGCTCAGAGCAGTGATCAACATCGCCACTTGCAGGTGAGCTTGGCGCCTTGCCAACCTCGTAAGACATTTTCATATTATATTGAATGTGTCATGAATTCAACATTCACCTTCCTTGGGCTATCATTACATTTGCTATCGAACACGTCTAATCCCCAAAATTATTTATACCCAAAAATAAACTACCAAAATCCATTTGTTGAATCCAATTGAGTGTTAAATATAGTTCAGTGGATTTCCCTGTCGGCAAAATAGTAATATTTATCATTGAGTAACAAAATATTTATGCGAAAATGTTTACAAGAGAAAAGATTTATAGCGCGTCACGCGTCTGGGTGTAGTCTGCCAAAAGACAGTGCATAGAATTATAGGTTTGTAATGTGGCGTAATGTAGACGCGGTGCATTATTGAGATTATGCGATGATAAAAAAGCTCTGATGAATATTTAATTTTAAAATTAGCGTCACAATTATTGATAGAGCAGCTGTTTGCAGTGATCTCACCATGATTTGGGCAATTTCTTCACGATACACGAACTGTAACATTTAACGCTAGCATAACATTTTATAGTTTTTTTAACTTATCTTTTTAATACATATCGTATTTGACCTACTTGATCTAACTAATCTCTTAAATGTAAAACAGATTTGAACGCAAACGCAGTATTACTTTGTTACTGATCACTGTAAAAAACCTAATTTACTTTGACAATTTTTTGTGTCATATTCGTATTCATTGCCAAGGAACTACAAAAACTTAAAAAATCAAATCAACTGCAGTGGATAAAGACTCATTTATACTCAATCGGTATCGTCGGAATTGATTATTGCTGAGGATGGAATATCCTTAGTATATAAAAGTTGAATTATTAGTATAAAGGAGAACAAAATAACCATTAAATTAATAACACATTAAAGTAATTGATGAAATACTCGTGTATATTTTTTTAAACAAGACTCTATGTATTGCTGTAGATGTTTTGATAGTAGCAAATGATTTCTGTAATTGACAAATCAATTTTAAACTATTTATTTTATTGGAATAAGTATACGTTACGTAATTATATTTATAGTAATTAAAATAACCTTTGTTTAAAAATTCCAGTTTACTTACACAACTTTAATCATTGTGAATATTATAAACATGGACTATTTGTATTAATAGTGAGTAAAGAACGATTATAATTAATCACTTCAATCATTACCACCAATCATCCGTCACAACCCAATTTATTTCATGAACTGCAAGCCGCAAAAGAGATTATTGTTACCAACTCGTTCCAAATGTAAATCCGGTGGGTCGTCGCCCGCTGGATTGACAAATGAGAGCCTTTTCCTCCCTCGCTAGATGCTCCACTTTGATAATACTGCAAATATATTGCAAGTATTGATCCGTTTGACGTCGTACCTTCTCCCCTATATTGTTTTTAGTATTCTTCAATGTTTTTTCAGTATTTATTGAGTGTATAATATGCGCACGTAAACGTAGAAAATTATGCAATCTACGTGCTTTCTACTTTCAAGAGGCAATTTTCTTTTCTATATTTCTCTGCTATGAAGAAAACCAGTTAACTTTTTATTGGCCAAAAATAAAAAATATATTATGTTGAACCTCCAATTGAGACCTCTGCTATTTTAGTAAGCGCGTTGAAGTCTTTTGGAAGGGTCGATTATTTTTTATTAATTATAACTTAAATGCGTGGATCCATATGGTATAATCATGGTTATATCATACATTCCCAAAAGCTTATATAAATACAATACGCTCATATGACGATGCAGTAAGCTGAGCCTCTTCAGCTTAGTACTGCAAATCTGAATCAATAAATATCAGGCGATCATGCGGTATACAGATAAGATAAACTCATTCACAAATCGGTTCTCTCCTTAAATACATACAAAAACGAGTATCAATAAGAAATACATTATGAATTTATTTTAACACTATGCACTAAAATTAAATTAAGTCCTACTTTAATCATATTTTAAGTTCTAATTTGATCACGTTCAACAGACACTATTAAAAAGAAACAAAGCCGCCTGAAGTAAAAAAAAATGAAAAAAACTAAAAAGCTTCCAATTTTGAGTGCAAATTGGCTGTGGTTCGGAGGCGCTTATTATAAAACACGAAACTTGTTATGAGATTCCCTACGTGCACATGTGCTCGGGCAGGTGTTGTGCACGCTTGCACTCAAACCGACTTCCTCGCCGTATAGTGGTGTGATTATGATCAATATTTACGCAGATGTGTCATTTTTGTAGCCGCCGTATGACGTAATATCTAACAAGGTTTATTTGGCCGGCAGTGATCGCGGCAAGGACGCCCTTAGGCCTACTGTGCCGGTTGGCGACAACCCCGGCTTGAACTGCATGCGGATATACAGATGTATTGGAATTTATCTTATAAATTTTGTAGCATTCCGGAAATCAGTCCTAAATAAATTTGTGCTTCAAAAATAAACGTAAATCATTTATTTTATGTTAATACGTATATTGTAATATCACTATTAGATACGTAACTTTTCATTGTACGTTAGCAATCTTCGAAAAATATTTAATAGATGATGATCGTAAAAATAGTGTTAATCTATAATTTATTACTATTATCTTTAATATATATTTGTATTAGCAGTTGGATAACATCTAAAAGGTAAAGTGTGACTTAATTGAATTTATTATATTAAATTTGAAATGTATCTTAATAGACGGACTTAATACATGTGATTTTAGTTAACTTTTATCCTCGAAGTTCTTGTATACTCAGCATGAGAGGGATGATCGGCGATAGAACACGCACCACGTCTGTTTTCTTAGTAAAAATAGATTGAAAACGTGCGTAAAAATAAAAATATTCACTAACCAGCTGATCGAGCTCGAACTGTGGGGATTACTGTCACACATCTTGTAAAACCTACAAGAAACACGCGTGTACGATGAAAATCGTGGAAAGTCGTATCGGGTGACAGAATCGGAACCGATCAGCTGATCGAGCTTACAACAAAAATTTTAGGCGTCCAGTAAGAACATAGGTAACTTTAAGTGTCGTACTCACCGACCGCGTTTGACAGCCACCACCAGCAGCAGCAGGCGGCCACGAGCGCCCGAGCGCCGGCCATGTCAGCGACAGCGCATCACACGCGCGCTCTCGCCGGCCGCCCCGGCGGACTGAGCGGTACAGTACTGCGAGCCGCCCCGCGCGATCGATGCACGCGCGCCGCACGCACCCTCGAGCCGTCCCCTCCGCCGCACGCCCTGCGCGCCCCTCTCCGCCGCCATTTTCCCGAGTTTCCACGGAGAGCGCGCGCGCTGCCTGCCCTCTTTCCCGGCGGATCGCTGACCGCCCCTAATTGATTGGGCCCGTTCATTTGCCGAATACGTTTTAGGTCAGCACCGCCGCAGAGCCTTTGCGCAATGTTTATCTATCTATTTGCGAGTTTTCAGCTAGAGTCGCGATGAGTTCTATCGCAAAAAGTCAATCTTAAAGTTGAATCTGAAAATTCGTATTATTAATCATTAATATTATATCATAAAACTACCTCTTTACATAAAATATCTGCGACACATTTTTTTTGTAAACGCAAACGGAAATCCACTTTGTAAAATATGTTTTTAGCGAAAACTCGATTATTTTTCATTCTTCTGACTGCCGCGCACGCTGATTTTTTATTATCCAGGAATGCAAATAGATATGGAAATAAATAAGACAACTGAAATGTGTAACGGTGATATAATTATATGTAAACTGATAGAACATAAATATTTTGATAATGAACATAAGCTACACCATGATCAACCTTCATAACATAGCAATATTCATAAATGAATAGAAAGTAGAGACCATTTAAATATCTGCAATTAAACAAATATTACTGCCCAATTTGGCATATTTCGATGCCATTTGAAACCCTCTTAAATGTGCAGTCGTAAAATATGCTTTACGTAACCTACTACTAAAATGAATTCCTTGACTATGTGAGTAATACTACGATTGATCCGCATTCGGTAGAGTCGTTGACATATTTTACGGACTCAAATACAAATTCTTTTGAACTGTTTCGTTTCTATGATGTTTTTGCATTTACATTTTTATACAGGATACGATACTTTTTAGGAAAAAAATGAAATGATAAAATGTTTGGTAAATTCGAAGGCAAGGCAGATTCAACAAGTATCTAAGTCAAATTGTTCTGCACTTCACAATAGTTGTTTTATTCACAGCATATTTAAATATACCAAAGGCGGACATCACTTTATTTTTAGAAGAATTAAAAATTTAATAACATCCTTAAAAGATTTAATGACCAAAATATAATTTTAAAATGATTAATGCTGCGCAAAAACTTATACTTTAGATTGTATTGTTCTGTATTTTTGGAGTTTGAAAACACATTGATTTCAATAAAACAGTAAAATGTAAGTATTTAACAGCCAATGAACTTATAAATTATCTTTTAATTGTATTTATAATTGAGACGAGCGTTTTTTTTAATATAGAGGAAATTGTATTTAAAATTTCTACCAGATTTCGTGTCTTTCTTAATATCAAACGTCTTACGACCTAAGAAATCTACTGACCTCTTTAATAAAATAGACATCAGGTACCAGCGGGGAATCGCATTGCAGTTTTGGCTTCCAAGACATTAATATTTAATACACTTTTATTAAATAATATAGCTAAAAATACAACGAAAAATGTTTATATGGAATATTGAATTGCCTAGTTTGATTTTTAATATATCTGATTTATTATTTAAAAGAACATACTCATATTTATAGGACTAAAATATTAAAATAAAAACTATTATTGTTGATTAATTTCGTAATCGATTCTGTGAAAATATTGCCTTCGTTATCTCTTTTATTAAACTTCTATTCTGGTTCTATTTATTTTTAGACTCCTTGCCTTTATGGTTGGATTTGGGGCACATAGTCATAGCTAACGAATAATCGAAATAATTTAAATAATTCTAATTCCTGTTTCGTATGGAATTAAGAGAAATTGAAGTGCCTTCGTATAAGTTAAAAAGTCCTGCTAAATTAAAATAGTATCGCGCTATTTTCATCATTCAGATACATAGACTGTCACACATCATACAATCATCCTTATACATACATACATCCTTACTCTTATAAATATATAATATCTCCATAATATAGATCACAAATATATGAATGCATATCATTCATATGGAACGAAAGATCTATTTGTGTGTTCATTATATTGTTTGTTCCTACTGAAAATCAAAATGTATGTAATATTCAACGGTTTTGATTAGTTCCCGCCGATCTTAGAATACGATCTTACTTGACCGATACGATTGATTTCATTTTTAGTTTTCAGCATTCAGGACCTCGAGCATAACAAAATCTCCTTACAAAAAAATATTTATAATTTCTTCATAATCGGAAACAGTAATAATTTAAATAATATCCCGGCTAAAGACCCTGTTTTTGGGATCTGAATTCCCCACGCCAAAGTCCACGTAGTAGTCCACGTAGTACTGCCAAATCTTAATTGACACTGACAGCAATAAATATGATATTGTAAATAAAACATAATGAAAATATAAATTATTTTCTCCACTTTTTGATAAATCCACGAAGTGCAATATAAACGTTTAATTTTCAGAACACTGGAATCTAGAATTTTACGGTCGGTTACCATAAAACATTATGATGTGACACTTAAATAAATAACTTGTCGGGTTGGTGTTAGGACTATGAAATATTTAAATTGTTTATATTTTAAATAAACAATAAAATTTGTCGTTATACAATTTTTAAATGAACTAATTTACAAATGAAAACCAAGCGCGGTTATTACGATGCATTTGTACGATCGTGTGCTCGAAATCCAACGAACATCGCAGTTCGATGGTACGATAACGGAAACTACAAACATTATACATACTCCGAGCTGTATGGCACATGCGAATACATATCCCAGAACTTACAGCAAATGAAATGTACAAAAGGCATTATAGGTGTACTATCTGAGAGAAATACCATCATTCCATGTGTTCTTGCTGCGTAAGTTATATATGATAATTTTATTTAACTTAGTAATAGTATTACAAACCTACAAGCAATCAATACACAAAAATGTTAAACCTAAATTAGTTTCTTTATATGGAGTTTAATGCTGCTATTCTTCGTTTGTTTTATAAACTATATCTAATAGTAACATGTTTTTGGTTTCAGAATCCACAAGTGCTCCACCACTTTCATGTTTTTGGATCCGTCACAAGATGTAGAGGCTGTAGTAAAAACTATAAAATTTAGTATTGTTATAACTATACATGAAACAGAAACTAAAATATTAGAATTTCTTAATAAGAAACCAGATAAGTCTATCACAGTTTTTAACTTAATGGTTAACTTTTACAATATGGAACCCTATTGTGGTCTTGAAAATAGCAACCATGTATGTGAGTATTCCTTCATTGCCATGACCTCCGGCAGCACAGGAGAGCCAAAACACATCCAAGTACCAATACAGTGTCTCCAACCAAACATTGAGGATTTAACTAAGATGTTTGATATATCACACAAGGATGTAATATACTTTTCCACGCCCCTTACCTTTGACCCCTCAATGATTGAGATTCTATTGGCTTGTATGAATGGAGCGTCTTTGCTTATAGCTCCTGATCAAGCAGAAATCTTGTTCCCTCAGAATGGAGAAAATTGTGTAACATTTTGGCAAACAACACCATCAAAATTTTTTCAACACACAAATAGTGACATAAAGAACAAAATTCTATGTGATAATTCTCCACTAAGAATACTGGCTCTAGGTGGCGAGCCTTTAAATGGAGTGAAAAGGTTGAAACTTTTAAAAGATTGCAGTAACAAAACCAAGGTATTCACTTTATACGGTGTTACTGAGATGTCTTGTTGGGCTTGTGCTGCAGAATTGGACTTGGATAATATTGTTACTGATAGAGAAATACCTTTAGGTGAATGCCTCTCTGAAACACAATTAGTGATGCAGCCAGTTGACCAGAACAAGAATACCGGAAAAATTATGCTAGGCAAGTAATTCATTATAGTTTTTTTATTAAAATGGACACATAACTTGTAAAAAGTATTTATAACATTTTTATACCATCATAAATATTTTATGATTACAGTTAGTAAAACAAGAAAATGCATTGTATTAAAAAAATCAAATGGTAGTCAAGAAGAAAACAGTTTAAAATTCATAGACACTGGGGATTTGGGAGAAACTAAAAATGGCACTATTTATTACAGAGGTCGCAATGATGATGTGATTAAACGGTTTGGTCACAAAGTAGATCTGCATTTGATTGAAACCACAGTCATGCTGTGTCCTAGAGTAAAGACATGTTCATGTATTTGGCTACCAAAGCCGATGCTTCTTGTTGTTTACTATTCATCAGAAACGCTAAGTAGCCAAGAACTCTTAGACTTTCTTAAATGCAAGCTAGACAACAAGCACTGGCCTGATAAAGTAGTCAGAGCAAATACTCTCCCAACAAATCCACATGGGAAGTTATCCAAACAAATTTTATCTCAAATGTATGAAAAACTCTTATTAAACCCTAAATCGTCAGATACCATCAAAGAACTTTTTTTAACAGAATTAAGTTTATTAATGCACAGTAACTTCAGATACGAAGACATAGAAGATAAGATTTTTTTTGCAATTGGTGGCACATCTTTTCTTGCTATTGCACTGTGTAATAGATTATCTTTAACTCATCCACAATTTGCAAAAATGGTTTTATCAAAATTGTTGTCTCATAAAGATACTATCAAAGATATTCTCCAGCTTGCTCAAAAAGAGCTAGAAATAGAAGAAAAAAAACCTAAGAAAAGGTTGAGGAGGTCAAGATCTAATACTGACAGTTTTATGTCAACGTCTAAATCACAAAAGAAAACATCTGATGGCACTAACAAACTAGTAGAATTAGCAGTGGTATGGTCTTATAATACAGGAAAATGTGTGGATGCATCTCCAACCTTATTTAAAAATAATTTGTGAGTATTTGAAATGATATAAAAAAAGACAAAATAAAACCTTTTTTTTCTACTAAAAATACCCAATGAGTGAAGATAAATACAAAATTTCAAACTATACAGATATCTGGAAATAAGTAAAACGTAATTGAAAAAATTCTTTACTAATAAATGGTTTATTTGTTTTAGAAATGTGTATGTAGTCGTTGGGAGTCACTCAGGACAAATATTAGTAGTAGATGCAGTCACAGGAATACGACAAGGTACTATAAAACTGAAAACACGAATAGAAGCATCTGTGCTTTGCTATGAAGATACAACCACGCCTCCATGTGGTATGGTGGGCGCTTACGACGGCACTGTTGTATGTTTCGAGTTAGAAAGTTGCAAGGAAATGTGGAGAATTAATGTTGGATCAATGATCAAAAGTAAAGGTGTGTGTTGCAGAAGTCTGTTCTATGTAGCTGCATATGATGGAATCATTCGCTGCATAGATGTCATGGTATGTAATTTATATATTGTTATATTTTATTTTGTATAAATAAGTATGAGTGTGATATTAAAAGTTATTGGCTGAAATTTCATGTTATAATATTTAAATTTATGAAAATATTTAAATATCATTATGATTTTTTAAATATTTTTATGTTAATTTTAAAGAGTATCAAACAAGTATTCAGCTTATATGATTTCAAATACACTATACCTAATGAACAACCATGTCTAATCTTTACCAGAACTAAATCCAATGAGAGGTTGCATCAAAATATCTAATTTGCAACTATGTTGCATCACGTCACTACACTTTGAATTTTTATATCTCTCTAATTTATAAACTAAGCTATTCAGAAATAGGAATCAAATAATCCTATATGATATATTATTCTTACAGACTGGAGCAATAAAACATACTATACAAGTTGCCGAGCAAGCTATATCTGCGGATTTAGTTTTAGCCAAGAATCAGTATATACTGCTAGGCACACTAGGCGGCGCATGTGCCTGCATTGATAGTGAAACTAGGTTTATTACATGGCGGTGTACGCTTAGCAGTCCGGTGTTTGCTAATCCCTTAGTTTACGACAGCGAAAAATACGTCGTTTTCGCAGAAGTTAGCGGTAAAATCCATTGCAGAACAGTGGAGAAAGGCATCAAGGTAATGCCTATTTCTAAACGTGTTTTAAACTTAAACAATTAAATTGCATCATTAGCATTAAACTCTAAATTAACATTGAAAATACCTACCGACCCCGACAACTCTCTCCTCAATTTTTAATTTATTTCATTTGTGGAGTTATTATAATTTGTTATAAAATACAATTTTAATTTTGTAAAATTCCTGATATTTTAATTTCCGTTTCAGATTTGGATGTATCAAGGCGCAAAGGGCAATATCTTTTCTTCTTTTTATATAAAAGAGATCGAAAAATTTAAGTGGCAAGTTGTATTCGGTTGCCACGATAGTAACGTGTACAGTATTTATGTGAACAATTTTAAACCCAGTTTGCATTGGAAAAGTTCGCTCGCTTCACCAGTCTACGCCACTCCCTGTCCATTTAATGACAAATATCTCATAGTAGTTGCAAAAAATGGAACAGTTTATGTTATTGAAATAGAAAATGGCTACACTGTCGGCGAATATCAACTAACTAACGAAGTGTTCTCCTCGCCCGCTGTTTACAATGACTACATTTTTGTTGGATGCAGAGATGACAATATTTATTCAATAAAATTTGCAATAAACATTATGTAATCTCAATACGTGTTCATTTTTCTTCCAATTAATCCCAACGTATCTTGTGACAAGATACGTTGGGATTAATTGGAAATGTTCAAATTTGATGACAAATTTTTAAGGTAGTAGAACCTTTTACGTAAAGACATTATATGAGATAGACCGATAATACAATACTTCGTAAGAAATCCGCTTCAACCAATTTTTGCAGAGGGATGAGTGTGGTAATAAAAAAATAACCAACGGAAATAGAAACCACGCCCCTACGCTTCTTGTGCTCGTATACACTTTATATAGTTGCATCCCTTTTTTCTACTCAACGTTATAGTATAAAACTTTTTTAAATTAATCAACAAATACACTTATTTATGAGTGTGAAGGTGTTAATTTAAATACCACTCGCTTGTGAGAAGTAATATTAGTTTCTAATTTGCTTTACATCCTTGTTCGGCCTTTTCACCTCATTATAGAACAATTAGGCATTAACACAGAACAGAAGTTTGCCGCCGATTTGCGACTCTGGGCCTTGCCACTATGGTTCGAGGGGAAAACGCAGCGGGCAAGCGGTCTACTCGTATGAGTATCTCTTATAATGTCTTTGCTTTTACGGTTCCACTCCGTAGTCACCACCGCCACACCTATTTATATATATATACCATCTATTTCTGCCTTACATACAGCACTTCTTGCTGCTGTGATCGAAGGGTGTAAGGGAGGCACACTCAACCGAGGCATTCCAGCTTAATCCTAAGGCATTTGTCGTCGACCTAGGAAAGCGCTTCGATTCTATCTTGAGTTGATTACAGACGTCTATTAGCCGCAGAGAACAATTGTCATCGCACGCCTGATGATCGTTGGCTACCTCAAAGTTATAAAAAAGGAACATTGTGCTATTCTTGAGAACTATGACAGACACTTAGTATTTATACCGCCATTTTAAAACCTTTTCAAACCAAACAATAAATATTTCACGGTAGGATCGAGGCGCTTGGTGACATTATTCTCGAATTGAATACTATCTTGACTATATTTGTTCCACACCCGCACGACTCAGCTAAATAAATTGGTTGATCTGAAATGTACTAACAAAAAACCCAAGGGAATTAAACTAAAATGTTGCAAGAAATACAAAATAGCACTGGCACTATAAGGTCGATTTCTTTGTTTGCGTGTGGACGTGAGGCATCGATTATAAGGATTGTAGTGCATTAGGTGAATATTTAATGTTCTCAGACTTATCTTCGTCTTAGGAGATTGTATAAACTAATTTGTAGACTAAATTCGTTGCTTAATAAATTATTTACTAAAAATACGATGTATTTTTTTACATCTGTATCAATTTGTTTACATTTTACATAATTTTTTTCTATTATAAAAAATACTTTGGATTTATATTATTGTACCATTTTTTTATGTTTAGAAACCCCTAGAAAAGATTCTTTTTCGCAATATCACAAAATAAGGGAAAAAAATTACAAGTAAATTAATGTAACATTTATTTATGATCTTACACAGAAAACATTTAGGTGTACAGTGAGCCATTAATCACATAGCTGAATAATTGCGTTATTACAAGAATGATATGGTTACTAGACCAATGTAATTATTAATGTTACAAAATGGAATGCTATTCCAGCGCACAATTACCCACATCATTTGTGCAGATCATTTTATGCCTTATCATAAATAAAATTATAAAAGCATACTTAAAAGGCGAATAAAATCCTATATAACAATCTTATGTTTTTGAAATATTTGGTAAATAAGAAAATCAAATCACTGCAAAGTGGTTAACATAGAGCATAGTTGCATAATTACATCTACATGAAATCTCTAAGCTCTTAAGACATATACCCAAAAGACCCTATAGAACATTTTAATATTGTAGCCACTTTATATAAACAGAATATTTAAAAATAACAAGCAATATACATAGTATGATAGGATTTACTGATCTTCTTCTCCCAGTTCTACTTTAACTTTGGAGAAATCAAAGTCTTCATCAGTGCCTCTCTTGTAAATTTTGAGGACATCTAAGCAAGTTGTTTCAAAGTGTGTAGTGGCATCATACGACTCTGATATGAAGATTTGGCTTTGGCTACCATCGTCTGTTGGTTCATAGTAATCAGTAACAGACACAAACTTCTGCCTGATGTGGCCCAGAAGATCTAGACCTGGCTTAATTTCAGACTCTGGATCATTTGTCTCAACAGTTGTAGACACCATGGCAATAAACCAGCCCTTGGCAGCAACCTGGTGAGTATAAGACACCAAAGATACATAGATATCGGAGTTCCTTCCCACTTGCTTCTGTGGGATAATGATTTGTGTGGATAGAGCATCCTTCGTGTTCATAATAGGGTGATCTAACAAGCAAATGCATCTGATCACCTGACCCTTCTTGCGAACTCTGTCGGGTACATAGCTGGGGTCACAATAAACTTGCTTGCACTTAGCTATTTCATTCCCTGAGCGCACACCAACAACTTTTCCGCCTTCGCCAAATACTATTTCATCAATAGGCTTGTCTAACATGTAAGTGCCTCCATAAATGGCTGATAACCGAGCAAACCCTTGAGGAAGCTCTCCAAGCCCATACATTGGATACAGGTAGGGAGACTTGCCATACCGAGCCAGAGAATCCGAGTACAGCTTAATGCGCCGAATCGTTTGAATGGCGGGTTGCTGAAGGTAAGTGTCATCGAGATACAACGCCAGAGCGTGCCCAGTGAAGTCCTGCGTGTTTCTATCAAGACCAAATTTTTCGTACAGCGATTGCATATTAGCAGTGTTCGGATCGAGATCCTTCCATGTCTTAGCATCTTCCTCCTGGAAATCTTGAACGTAGATCAAAAAGTTACGGAAACGCCTCTTTTCGAACATACCCATGAGATCAGAGGCCAGTGCTTCCTTTTGATCCACGGGCACCTTAGAGATCTTACCACCTTTATACACATAGCTCCCTTCCACTGACTTAAACTCCAAGTACCGGGTGACGCCCGTATGGATCAGCAGTTTCACAAGCAAACCATTGGCCATCAAAAATTTTGGAATCAAATCCACGTTCCAGTCGCGACCTCGGCCGTATGTCTCATCCGGCGCCGGTGCATTGAACTTTGCAAACAATTCTTCTAACGGGGTAATTGACGCAGATTCTCCTCCATAATACTTGTTACGATCAATGTGCAAAACCTTCTTTCCGGACACGGAGAGCATACCACTAAGGATGCATTCCTTGAGGCCAGTACCAAGAACGATTGCATCGTATTCTTCATCCATGATGTTTGCGGCTTTATGGCCTCAAATAAGAATCAATTCTTATAGGAATCCGTAATCTAAGTACACCGGGGATTAAACGTCAAAATGTCGGAAGTATCCCTAGGTACTCGAACGAATATGTCCGCCGCCGTCGACACGATGACGTCGACGATTATATACCAACATAAGAAAACACTTGAAACAACGCTAAGCTGCGTTCCAAAGATAACGTTTATTTTATTCATTTCCCATAATGATAACGAACATTATCATTATATTATAAATATCAATGATAAATATTATATAGAAATTTATTACAATATCCTACCAACTTCGGTAAAATGACAGTAAAATATTGTAAACCTCACTAAACGAATATTAGATTAACTACAAATAGTCAAAAAATATCATTTGAAAATCATCGTCGTAAATCGATTTTTATAGTGTCCACCTCTTCGTTATAACATTTATTTGGTAGTAAAAGAAGTCGACTTTGTGTAAATTAAACGTACAGTTATTTTAAAGTTAAATTTTGTTTATATTCACCCCGCTTTACGGTATATAAAAACAAGCATGAAGTTCTAAATATCTATGGTACGATCATCACAGACGTGTCACAGATCACTAATCAAATACCTGTATTGAAATGTCAGTGTCAATTTAAACTCAACTGGGTCAGTCTAGTTCTGTGTTCTGGTTCTGTGCATGTTTTTGAGTTTGTCCTGTCTCTTTAAAACTTGCATACTTCATATATTGTTTTCGTCGTGGCGGTTAAATAACTTTATATTTTTATTTTCTTCGACTTTTCTTACGAACAATGAATAGAGCTCGGTATATTTCCCATTCTAATGACCCGTTTTATCGTTAAAAATAAAATAATAACGGCAGTGATGTGTGAAATAGTGAACAGATGATTTCAGTCCATATGCTTCAACATTAAGAGACATTCACTCCATTTACAACGGCAATCGAAACAACTACATTCAAGAATTGTAGAATTTAAAGCTTTAAATGAGAGCGCAAAGTGAACAGACCGTTCCTCAGATGAGTAAAAATGTCAACAGAGGGAAGTGGAGAGACTCCTTCGGTCGTTCCAAATTTGCCAGGGGCACCGGAGCAAACGTACCTATTTCCGAAAGCCAAAGGTCATTTGAGGTCTATAAGTCATGGCGGGACGCCAATGTTGGCAGGGAATCCCGGGGCGGCAAGACCACCGCTCAAGTCAGCGATGCGAGGCCACCAACGAGCATTGTCACACGGTCAGATCGGCGAGGAGCCCCGCGCTTCTTCCGGGCCCGGTCACAGTCGGACCGGTAGTCGAACGGATTTTATTCTCCCCCCTGGCCATAGGGACGCAGCACCCGCAAGCGCCCTACCTAGGCTTGCTTCAGTACGAGCTCACTCGCGACAAGCCTCGCGGTCCGAATCCATATACACGATAACGCGACCTTCTGTCGTAGGGCCTTGGCAAAGAACAGTTTTTTGGTTAATGCGGCGCCAGCAGCCAGCGGTTGATAACCAACACCTCACAGTGATCCCTAATCACCTCGTGCCCGATAAGACTCCACCCAAGGACCACCCAAATGGAAAGCGATGTGACAACAAAGTCAGGACTACTAAGTACACCTTACTCTCATTTATACCAAAAAATTTGTTTGAACAATTCCATAGGATTGCCAATGTGTACTTTATATTCATAGTGCTTCTAAACTGGGTACCTGCTCTTAATGCTTTTGGTAAAGAAGTGGCAATGCTGCCTGTGTTGTTTGTGCTCGGTGTGACTGCCATAAAGGATCTGTTTGAGGACCGCCGCAGACATCTCTCTGACAAGAGGATCAACAACTTGTTCTGTCGAGTGTATAAAAAGTAAGTAATTATGCTTTCATTTAGTATAGTGAGTCTTCTCAAGAGAACACATTTATTTAGTTTTGCATTTTACCGCATAAGTTTTCACCACTAATATTATTTACATTATACTATATAAAAGGATTTCAATTCTATATAATAGTATATGATAGTAATCTGTTGAACTAGTTTTAGATTAACCATTTTTGATGGATGCTCGGATCAAGCAATTCTTATCAGAACTTCTTGATAAAAAGTATATGAATAAATTCATAT
>DWNJ01000115.1:0-19356 GCA_018250275.1 Udranomia eurus | reverse complement strand
ATATATACAACAGTATAAATTTAGTTACATACTCTCAGTAAGTGTATGGATGTACGATTTGTTTTTCACTTGAAAAAACTTGATCGAAGTCAGCGTTTTGAACCTGGCTTGATGCAGAACCTTCTTACGCAGTTCCGTCGGTATGACCGTTTTGTTCAGCCAACTTTCACCCGTCAATTCTACGCCCTAAAACAAAAACAATTGATAATGCAATTTCAAGGATTATTCCCGTTGTAATTTCCCTATATCACAATCACCCTAAAATTATTTTTTTGAATCACGAAGGAGTAATTAAACTCGAATTTCAGGCAAACTTATCGAAATCATTAACTATTTGGAAATTAAGATCACTTGTTCATAAAAAAAAATCTACATTTTCCAGCGATGGTTCCAAATATACAACCAATGTGCATTTGGATAGGTGGTAGACCTAATATTACTTATATGAGATAATACGAGAAATATATGAGAAAAACCTAGCAGTTACCGTCCCACTAAGAGGTTTACGATAGTTTTCTAAAAATTACCGAGTTATATTGCCATTGCAGTTCGTAAAAAGCCATGATCCTCGATTTGATTGCTTTGTGCATGTTATTTTCGTACATAAACTTGTCCATAGTCATGATAATTTCTAAAAACGCTGTCTTAGTTCTGTGGATTAACATAAAATCATTGAATATAACAATTTTATAGGAACATTACAAACGAAACCGAATAAGTTGCAGAATCGCTGGTAGTACCTTTAATTTACAGCCGCAGTTTTATCACTACTCTATTCTGATTCGAAATCATTCTTCTCCACGTCTTTTAATGTACTGGGCTACGTAAGCCAGCAACCAGTTCAACCAGCAAACGTTCAATATTGCTTAGTAGAAATGTGTTTACCTTGACCAATGGGTGACGACTGCAGAGAATTCGGACACGCAGTATCCAGTCAACAATACGCCGTAGAGACTAAGAAAAGCAACGAAACCCATGTCTAATTCATCGCCGGGAAAAAGGTCACCATAGCCCACAGATAGCAGTACTGTTGTAGCAAAATACACCGATGTTACTAGGGGATATTTTGTCCTGTAAAAGTTAAAGCAGTGTAAAATGTAAGGTAAATATTTTTTTTGTTTTTAGTAACTATCGTTTTTTTATTATTCATAGATGTTTTTAGTGATTCATAATTAGCAATACGAGTAAGAATTTTTCTTGCATACGCCTTAAGATCGGACACCCTAAAAGTTCCCTAATACCGGACAGTTCTCTGGTTTGTTTCAGTATTTCCTTTTAAGATTGAACGTAAGTAAACCTTGAGCAAAATTTGAAGATTATGCAAAGTAAATTTTTGAAATAATAGGATTTGCAGGAGATTTGGTCTAAACTACTTCAACAAACTTAAAGTATTGGATAAAAACGTTGCTCAATTTCTTAAAATAATGTTCCGTTTGCTTTATTAATAATTCATTCGGTCTTTTGAAAATAAGATTTATATTTATTACTTTTTGGAACAATTTTATTAAATATTCTGTTGACTGTCCGAAATTAGGGGACCACTTTCAGAATGTCATTTTTAATTTTTTGTTTAGTAACTACTACAACTAAAGTATTACAAGTAAAGTGTGTCTGCTTGTATTAGATATATCTGTGTTTATTTGGAATATAATCAAGATCTATTTACGATTAACAAACATTTGAAATTCTTAACACTAACACTAACACTTTTATGTACACCTAAGAGTACATACTTTGTTACATCTACGTAAGTTCTTTGGTCTTCCCGACTCAACGCACTTGCAAACCAGGAATTTTGAGAACAACGGTCAACGAAACATGATTCCATGAATAAAATCACTCCGCTCCAATAGCATAGCATTATTATGTAAATACAGTATTTTGCAACCTAAAAATAAAAGTTCCAAGATATATTAGGTACATAGGAGGTATGACCTCAAGTAGGTCGCCTGTGGCACCCATATTGTAAGAAAAAGTTAAATGTGAATAACATTTCATAAGGTAGGTACTCAAACACAATAGACCTAAGAAGCTAATCTTGTAATCATGAAAATCTATTGTAAGTTGGAAGCAACCGAATTACAGTTAAGAATATTTGGCATTTCAAGAATTCATCCGAATGAAAAGAGAGGGAGGAGTAATAATATCGATGATGCTTTAGATAATCTATTTTGTCAACCGTACGTAAAGTGTATCATAAAAATACCTTCACAAAAATTGTATTCGTCAACAACTTTCTCTCCATCTTTTCGAAAAAATATGAAAGTCGCCAGATGAGGCATAGCTTTACACCTTTGCACAAATAAAATAAATGTTCTCTATAATTGTCGCTGAATAGAGCAGTCTTGTGAATCGTAACAATATATTCAAATGGCACTAATGCCACAACGTCGAGATAGAATCCCAAAGTGTTCATTCTGTAACTCAATATGCCTGAGATATTTTTGATATATTTTTTCTTGGTCTTCACAGCAGTTACGGCAGACATAAGCACGTTTAGGATCAATGATATCGTTATAACTATTTCTATATAGAATATAATTCCACTAGGAAATATTCTTTTGATTCCAATGAAATAGGGGTAAAAAGTGCAGATATAAAACACAATAAGCAACATGTACAGCTCCCAGTAAATAGCAAGATAACAGTTGTTTTCCAACACCCACGGAAATTTTGGGTGGAGACAAGTAAATGATGTATTTCGCTTCTTGACGTGTTCAGACACGATATAGAGATCTAAACAACTTTCGTCTAGTTTGTCATCCTTTGTTAAGGTGTCTACTTCTGTGAGACCTGAAATAAAACATATTAGATTAGCACTTAAAATACTAATGCAATTTACCCATACCGTAAAACGGGACTATCTTTGATAATAAATTGTTGCGCAAATAGACTGTATATAAGAGGTAATCAATGAAATGTTTACAGTTAATTACACTATTGACGCTTTCACACTCAAAGCCGCACACTAGGATTCCCTGTGTCGTGGGGCCCATGAACAACACACAAAGTCAACAACACAAACACTCAGACCGAGAACAGAAATTTTAACTCGTCATCCAAATTTCTGCCTCGCTGTGAATCGAACCCAGGCCCCTTCGAACGGCAGCCCGACATGGTGACCATTACGCCATACGGGTCGTCAAAAAATTACACTGTAGTAATAGACTTAGTATGTGATTTGGAATGTGACAATAATTACATTTTGTATCATAAAACAAATAGGATTTAATATAATTTGTGGCTCTGCTCAAGTGAAGGTGGCGAATTTCATTTGTTATATTTGGAAATAAACTTTTTAAAAGAATCACGCCAGTGAATATTGTAAAGAAGTCGCTGATTTTTCTTGTTCGAAATGTATTGTAATTAATGTGAATGCTGCTCTTAAACACTCCAGAAATAATATACAGTCTTGGTAAATAATATACAGACAGTCATACAATTGTATCATCGTAAATGATCCGAACGTTATGATTTTATAAAAATACTCTATATTTAGGAATTTATAACAATCATACCTTGTAGATAGCGCAATTTGTCTTTAAAACATTTGATACTGCTTTTCTTACGGTCTTTAGAAACAAATATATTGAGGGTTAAATTGTTACACGTGGCACTATTTTCCTTTCTGCTGTAACTTCTATCAATTCTTTCCTGTATATCTTTTCTTATGACCGTTACTATATTCGGATATGTAATCATTAGTTTTATGAAGTCAGTTTTATGAAGTACTTGACATTCAACATACGTTGTAGCTTTAACAGTACACCTTGCTGTAAATGGCCATGTCTTGTATTGACTCATTTGAATAAAAATAGATTCATGATTATTCACAAGCTAGATCAACATTCTTCATTTACAATTATTCATATATCGTAATATCCTATTAATATAAATGCGAAAGTTTGGAAGGATGTTTGTTACTCTTTCACACAAAAACTACTGAACGGATTTAGATACTTAACATTAATATAGCACGTACATCACAATAGCGCATAGCCCAACATTTAAAAATACATTGTGTTAATTGGCCAAAATATAACGATAAGTGTCAAGTAAGTCAGAAAGATCTCGGCCATTTTATTCAATTTATAACCGCAAAGCCGCGGGCAACTGCTAGTGTGTTATGTGTAGGTAAGTAATATTCTCTTTCGAAACCAAAAGTATCAGCCCACCACACTATCAGCTTGTGGATTAGACTATTATGGCGTCAACGCCAGTTTTTCTTACAGGTTCCAGGATATCCAACCATAACCATAATATTTTGTGCATAAGAAAAACAGTTTTTTCTCAAATGCATAATACATGGTAGGTACTAAAAGAAATACGAACAGTTACGAGTTAAAACAAAGATTATTACCTGGTATATTATATACTAGTGAAATTTCTCCAAAACACGTGCCTTTAGCAAAAGAAATCATTGGACTTTGGTCATCTTCATCAGACAGAAATTCTACTACACCACTTGTGATGCAAATCTAAGACAGAGATTAAAATGTCAATTTTAATGTTAATTAGCGGAAACTTTAATGTTAATTTTAATTTGCCCAAAGGCCTTTGATATATTTTTTCCATATTACCAAACAATGATAGCAGGTTTTATAAAATATAAGAGGAATAAACTTAACACAAGCTGCTACGTAATCAGTCCTAAAATGATTTACGTGCTTCGATATTACCTATTAAGGAATTATGGAATTATTATTATATATTAACGGATTTTGCAATTTACATGTTTTTAAAACCTCCTCGTTGGCTAAAGGAAATAAAAAATCATTAGTTATGATTAAAGAGGTGATCTTAAGTGATGATAGTTCATATCGTAACAATAAAAATTACCATAATAGTCTTGTTCTGGTTATGACTGTAGACAACGTCCCCTGGAAGGTAAAACTGATGATTCATAGTTGTTGACAGCCTTCTAAGAAATGCTTCTGGAAGCTTTCTGAATAACAAAGAACTGTAGAGAGGTACTGCATTCAAATCGTAACATATTTCCATTTGGAGAGGATATGGCAGCAATTTCATCAACTTAGGCTTAAATACGCCAGATTTTTGATACCATAAATCTTGATAATACCTTGAAGAAAAAGAAAATATTTTATATAAGGAACGTTTTTAGGAGACATTTAAAAGTTACACGGTAATATAGATTAATAAATACATTTAAGATATACAGGGCTCTTGCCACTTGTTGTAACCAACAAATTGTGTATATCAATAAAACTTTTTTATTTTTTATTATCTTTTATTTTTATACATACCCAATAATTCGTTTAGTTGTATCAGGATCCATGTTAATTAATCTTAAATGATTCTGAATTTTCTTCAGCTGTCTCACATATTTCGCACGGCGCATTGTTATTGTTATGAATTGTGAAGTTAATGATCCAACAAAAACGATAGTGGTAAGAAAAAATCCTAATAATATGGCTAAAGATGCTGTAATCCGTTCGGCTGTTGTAACCGGATATAAGTCGCCCAAGGCATTTGTCGTGAAGAACATGATTGACCAATACACACAAACCAAATACCAATCAAATGTCGTTTCAGTGGGTAAATGAATTGCCCCTGATGACCAAGACGAATACATCTTTCTTATGTGAAAATATCTGTATGAGAATAAAAACCATACGCAAGTCCACGTGTGAACGCAAATGAGAAGAAGGATCAAGTATTGTGCTAAAAATATTGACCACTGATTTGTACCGGCCTGCGATGATCTATTGTAAGAATATCTTATGATCCTGTACACGCGTATGGTTGCCATTACGGGTGCTATGGCATGAAAATCAAATGTTACTACATCAGATTGAATCAAGAATAAAACTGAATACGGCACCGCTAGAACGATATCAAGTATAACAATCTTCGTTTCAGGTTCAACTAAATTCAAGGTCTTTCGCCATCTTTCAAAGAATTTCAAACCAATGATTATTGCAACATCAATAGTAAAGACGAAGTTTAAACAGATCGCTACAACAATAAGCAAAAACGATCTTTCTTTTGGTTCCCAAAATGTATACAAACACGTCTCTAATATGTAAACTAAGAATAGTGTTAGCAGAGTAAACATAGTCCATGCAGGGTTTGAATACACGAGCAGAATATGTCGCAACTTGTAGTTCGTGAATTCTGGTCTTGATTCCTGGAGAATCGCATAAGTTTTTTGTATCTTATTTTCATCCACTTCAACGAGAATGTTATGATCAGCTTCGCCAGGTTGAACTCCGAATACATCTGGATGAAGAATCGTATTGACATCTTCCGCATCACGCCTGTATTTGTAGACATCAATGCTAGAGAATTTTTCATTCTCATATTTCACTAAAACATATAAATATGCATGATTTACTTTACATACAGCATTGTTAATATATTTTATTGAAAATACTTTAATATTACCCATTGTATTTCCTTATGTACGTCCTTTTGGTTTATATTATATTGGCAAGTCAAATTATCTAGTAGGTTTTGATTTATTTCTTTAATGGTTCTTGTATGCGTGTAAGGCGCATACCGTACAAGTATATAATGTTATAATATTTTAATACAACGAAGATATCTCATAAAGTCCTGCACAAAACGGTCGCAATGTAACATGACGTAATGTTTTCCACCACACAAACCGTAGGCCGAATGCCGGACTTGTAGATCCAAGATCTGCACACGGCACTTCAACCTACATACACGAACATAAAAAATTGTTGCGGACTTGACGTCATTTTAATTTCATATTGTGTTTTCTAATTAGCCAGATGCAGACTCAGGCGCGTTTTCGTGATTTATATGGCTGCATAATTATGCATCATAAAATTTGTTTATGTCTCGTTAACATTGGAAGTAAGTAAATGTGTCCTAAAACTATTAAATTAGGAACTCTGATAGCATTTCAGTGTGAATTTCAGACCATTCCCATTGAAAGTAAATCCATCTCAATAAGACAAATAATGCTATCTTGAGAATTCTATTTGAGAGATGTTCCATAATTAAAAGAAAATCTGGATCTTCTGAGTTTTGAAAGGTGGATCTTAAATAATTTCTTGGTAATTATTGTATCTCTTCAAACAGATGACATAAGTAGGATAAGCAATAACAAGTATGTGGACAAGACATACATGGGCGGTAACTATCACCTTACCGAATGACTTTACTACATCTACACATCTACCCCGTGACATTGTCTAGTAATTTAACGATTACATTGTTCACATTTCTCAAACTGAGATGTGACTTGCTACCAGTACATGTTACAGGAGTAACGTCTATAATAAGGACGCTATATTTATTTTACATAAGAAAATGAAAGTTCTAAGGCGATTTGTTTTTATTCTCTCTGCCGTTTTTCCTGATCAGGGTGCATTAGCGGCGCCATTTTATTTCCATCTTGGTTTATGCAGCTCCCATAGTACTTAGATAATTAGGCTTCAAGCCAGTTGCCATAGGCGGCGGGGACTGCATAATAGCGATGCTTTTATGGAAGTCCTTCGCGTGTGTCGGTGAAAAATGTAGTCAATAACGATTCGAAGTTATCTCAGCACTTCTTAGTACTTCGACTTCATTTAGTCTTAATAGCGGTTAATCTTTTAAATGTCCACTCTTATAAACTTGATCGCGCTATATGGTGTAGTACTTATGAGCTCTCTTGAGTAACTTTCATTAATCCTTATATAAAATTATTTTTTGTAGGTATAGTAATAAGTAGGTAGGTATTTTTGCGTTAAAAATTCTAAAGTTCAAAGTTAAATTAAATTTTTTTTTTTTTTAAATCTGCTTTGCGGCGTGTGTATTCATTACTAGCTGTTGCCTGTGGTTTTGACCGCGTTTATTTTAAGTAGAATGGCAGAGTTTCTTCCGACTTACATAACAATTATTTTACATGCCGTTATATTTCGATCAATTTACACAATGTATTCAGGTTCACTTCCCTATCCCTGTCCCTGTCCCGGTCCCGGTCCCCGACCCATCCCCGTCCCTGTCCCTATTTATTTCGATAATGATTAATACTCAGGTACGGTAAGGATGTTTTAGATATGTTCTTCACACTTTGGGTTACATTATTGAAGTTTTCATACGGATCCCTAACTTCTTTGAAAATATTCTATAGCTTATGATCGTGAGGGATAAGGTAGAATTCTAATGGTAAACAAAAAAATAAATCGGTCCAGTAGTTTCAGAGCCTATTCAATGCAAACAAACAATCAAATCTTCCCTCTATATAATATTAGTATAGATATAGATAAAACATGTGTCATATATTTATCTTCATCGTGATAACATACTGCGGTGTTGAGAATTTAACTACTAACATGGTACTTTCAAAAATGGAGCGTGGAACTCCGTTTAATCCGCTTAATTCGATAGATCCAAGAACATCGGATAGGGGTCAATTTTATCCATTTATCCTTTTAACGAAATTGATAAAACGTAACCAACTCTGGTTTTAATTAATTGAACCACTTGCTTGCTTTTTAAACGAATATCGTCGATGTTTAAGAAAAAAATGGGGCATTACAATTACACAAATACACTATAAATTTACCGACAACATCTCCGAATAGCATAATTGCGCTATTTTTTAGTTTTTTTAATCTTTTTATATTATGTACTGCAATGACTGTCCAAGAGTTTATGGAAAATTATTAATTTTGCACGCTGTTTCACCCACTATTTCCTACTTAAGAAATGGAGAAAACATCATACTCCAATATTCATAATTTAGGAAGAATTATTTATTAACTTATAAATTTAAACCGATCTTAATTTTTTGTATTATTTGCGTTGGCAAGTAAGAAATAAATGTAGAGATGTATAATGTAAAAAAAAAGAGAAATGATAAAGAAAAGTAATGGAAATCATTGATTCGCATTCGAATATTCGATTTATGATTTTAAAAAAGTAGATGGAAATTTAAAATTAATGAGATGGAAATTGTTAAGAAAACAAACGTAACAGGAATAATTGGTTTGTAAATAGTTATTCTCGAGAGTCAACTGATGTACAACGTTTTACTACAAAACACATTTACCTACCTATACCACAGCAAGACCATAGATAGTGTTTTCGCCAATCCGCATAATTGGCGGGGACACTTCACGGTCAAACAATGCTCCTGTCCTTTCTTAGACCTTTTCTGTTTTTATTGGTGGAGATCCGTAACAAACGGAATAACTAATGTAACCAGTAAAACCACAAAATTTGCTTTATTACCAGAAAAGTTCTTATTTTGTAATTCTCTTAAATTAAATAAGTTGTGGTAGGTAAATATTTAATTGTAAAAGTTTTAATATTTTTTATAATATTAGCTTATAACGCTTGTCACACGCCTTGTCAGATACTCCCTAAGTATTTTGTCATTTCAAGTATTGAAATAACTACATTTATTCGGTATTGCTATATAATGCCAATAATATTGTAATTTAAAGCGTCGATTTCTTACTTGCTTTCTAGATCAACTTTCTCTCCAAGCTTCTTATGGTCCATCTACATTGGCGTATCGTTACACAACGTAATACGGTAGTTTGCAATGCGAACATTAGATAACTATTTATTATGAGTATAACAAATGTAAATTAAATTACGGATGATGTTTGATGAATGATATACATCTTACATTTGCTTGGAGCGGGTGGCGGCTCCATTATCAGCGGACATGTAGATAAAATAATACCTTTGTCCTAATTGAAAAATATTCGTACAGCCAAATATTCATGCAACGAGCCTATGGAGCATGGAGTGTAGTATAATTCATATTTTAAGATATATAAGAACTACAACCTTTTTATTCGACTATTGGGATCGAGTATCCTCAAGTATAGTTGATGCAATTTGTGATCATTAATATAAACAACATCGTTAATGCTCACTGATTTACTTCACTGCAAGGGCCTCTTTTATTCACAAACACTCAGTTTGGCCTAGTGCGATCTGATATACTCGTACATGGTAAATACGATAAGAATAATTGCTTTAGAGAAGATTATTGTAATTCCCGAATATGTAGGTTTCTTCATGACATTTTTCTTCACCAATACCACAAGCTTCAATTATTTTATCACACCTATAATTTCTTGTGACTGGGTTTTATTTCGACTCCAGTTCTTCATTACTAGTCTGGCCAATCACTTCGTGTCATAATACACAGGTTATACATACCATTTCTACTGTCTTAAGCCTGGTTGCAAATTCTTGTAATTACACTTCAATTACAAGTTGTTCTTAACGTGCTTACTCTTCAAACCGGAACAAAATGGTATTTACTGCACCGTCATTTATAGAACCGTTGAACGTTTAACCACTACATTAACTTTGCATACAGAATGATACTCATAATATTATACAGGCAGACAGACATAAGGTGGGTACATGCTTTGAAAGGGATTAAAATTAATAAATTTGCAGCACACTTCGACATTGAAATTATAACACCCAAAACGGAGTTGTCTGCATTCTAAATTTAAAGATTTAGGATTTTATTAAAAATGCTGCATTTTTTTATTTTAAGCTAACGAGTTTAATTCTCATAGAAATATACATGGAAATGGCGGGAATGCACTGACCATTTTGTATGACAATAAGATCACACCTGTGCCCCCTTGTATAATTCTAGTCTATAATAGTAGTTTACAATCAATAAACACTAAAATTTTCAATGTGAAAACCATTGATTCCGTAAAAATCTAACGAGTTGTCCGCTGGATAATCTAGGAGACCCAATTTTATTACAGATTTTCTTCGTCAGTTTATTTTACGTATAAGTCATATGTCTCATATTACATTTTTTATACATTTATATTAGGATTTTTTGCGATCTTATGAGTTAAAATTAAGTTTCTACTCAAATTGGTACATAAGTACAATATGTTATATGTATTTCATTCGAATGTTGTATAAAATACAGAAAATAGGGAATACCAAATTACATAAATACTAAGTTGGAACGCCTCGGTTCGTATGTATCCCTGACCACACCCTTCAGACCAGAACACAGCAGCAAGAACACTGCTGTTATAGGTGTGGCGAAATGTTACCACTACCGCTACCACCATAATTTTTTATTACACCACCAGATTTCAGCTGGGAATCAAACAAGGGATTAAATAAGATAAAATGTAATTAAGACTATTGTGCCATGCGGGTACTCGTTCCTTTCTTATTCGCCTTTATTCGAAACTCATACCTTTGTTGTTTTATAGCATCAGAAGTGCTTTGTTCAGGATGTGGTTAAACGGATAGATTTGTATATGCTTTAACAATGTTGTGATCTAATATATTAATGATTTAAACATTTGTTAATAAATTTATTAATAAATGTTTAAAAAAATATTCAGAAATGAGAAAAAATTGTATTCAAAGTTGGTCACACTTACACTGTCATGTCATAGACACGAAAAAAGAAAACGTCGAAGATGTGCATGAGATAATGCTTGAATCGAAATTAACGAATCGAGGTTAGGTAAAATGTCGAACTACAGATCAATATTGGTCCGAATGCTGAATGCGAGCTCGCATTGGTATGCAACACAGAGGGGTTCACAACAGCTGGTGTTAAAAGAATTGTTCACAACAGAGGGGTTGTTTGCAATAATAATATTATTACAAAAACGATCTTCACGTACACTCCGCCGAGCAGGTCCGGTTTCTGTAATTTTTTGAAATCATATCCATCCATTATAAACAAAATAAGGTAACCTAATTATTTCTTATTTTGTTGGTGAAAGAACATTTCTAAAGGTGGAAAAACCAATAATTACTCCTAAATCTGTACAGTTACCAATGAGATGTGCGCCTGGTGGATCATGGCCCAAATTAATCTTTAAAAAATCCAATCTGCGAAATTGGCCGTAACAGGGTGGACATAGCATGTAAGAACACACACAATTCAAACCGTTTCGCAGTTAAAGGAAAGAAAACAAGACTTTACTGATAAGAAAAAAAAGTTAAAAACTGCAAATTAACTATAACTACGTAGGTATTTATCTTATGTTTAGATAATATAGACCGTATGAATACATTTTGATAATTACAAAATAAAGACAGCCGGTATTCTTATAAAAATGTGTTTACAGTGTACACGTGAATTGCATAATTACTCCACGCCATCATATTATAATAGTAATGATACAGTAGACACAGACTTCAGAGATTTAAGTTTGTCATTCATTCTTTAGTAGTACTTACACCAGTATAATTAGCGGGTGTGGTAGTTGTATCTGGGTTAACTAGATGGCGACGCTTTCGCGGTCGGTCTTTTGTTAGAGTGAGACAGAGTGAGTTTGCCGAGTGTAGACCACACGCGCGTGTGAGCGAGATCACTACTGCATTATTAATACGCCTACACTGTGGAAAGACGCCGCACGCGTTCACAAAAAATCCATTCTACGAGAGCGCAGGCGCAGCGCTATATTCGCCCACAACTTCAGTTCGGTCAACTTCGTCATTTAGTGGTGACCGAAACTTCGATGTGTGTGGTAGTGAAGCTAACTTTTCTAACCTAGTATCTCACAAAATAACAATAACCAATAACTAAAGTACAATACCGTATCAAACGTGTTAAAGTAAACATTTTACGTGTAATAAGTTATACAGATAGTATTCAAAATGTGTGATAATAACAATCCGTCGACGCAAAGTATAGCGGACTACCTAGCACAGTTGCTCAAAGACAGGAAGCAACTGGCTGCGTTCCCGAATGTTTTCATGCACATGGAAAGACTTCTGGACGAAGGTAGGTTACAATTGCACTTTATTACTACAAATACGCCTCTGAATGTAAGTACTTGCGGAATCTAACGCTGATTCTTGTCACCCACGATCATAAATTGGATGCGTCGACAAATGCTACAACGCACACGATATTAAGTTTATTTTTGTCTTCGCCCCGCCGAGTTATGGTCCAGTGGTGTTCGTAACGCGATCCTACATTTCGAAAAGCGAAGTAAAGCAGAACGTCTGTCGGCGGCGATTTGCGGTCAACATTCGTTAGATTGTCGCCATCGAAAGAGATCGGTGAAATGAAATGAGTATACCTACGTAGTATGTAAACTGGTTTGGTTTCCGAATCACGCTTTAGTTTGACAACTCAGCTGTTGGAGATAGATAATTTGTAATCTGATTCGTAAACTAGCTGTTATAAGTAATGAGGGCGCGAAAGAGAAGGATCACGAGTCCTGTACATAACCTGTTCGTAGGGCCGTGGTACATTCCGTGCAAGTTGGTGGAATGTCGCCTTCGTAGGTACCGTAGGCGTCCGCCGTTTTCAGTCATATGAGATTTGTACGCAGTACGGCGCAGGCGCTTGCCACTTAGGCCAGTATAGCCTCGTTTAATTGAAACTAAAAGCTATTTTACATTGGCTGCCTAATCTTAATGTAAACTGAAATATAGCGTATGAGTATGCTGAAACATGGGATAACTTTACTATTTTTAATTGAGAATGGCAGAACAAACACATACAATCAATCAGAATATAGATTTAACCAAATCACCGTTACTTTATCACGAGCTACTGTATGCCTTAATGGTTCTTTATAACCACTATTTCATGTGATCCTATTTATTAAACAGGCAAAAATTGTATAGGTATAATTTTATTTATTAGTAATAATTTAGCATAGTGTATATATAAAGGCGGCTAGTAAAAGATGCGCATCTTCCAATTACAATGTTTTTTATTGAAGTAATAAACGAACAATATTATGTAACTTTGATAAATCGTTGACCTCAAGATCCTTTGTAATAAAATAATATCTCAAATTATTGGTCAACACGTTTATGTTTTAAAAGTAATTTTTTGAAAAATATCTATGTATACGTCTATTTATTTATTTTTAATAAATGTTTTTCTCCTTTCATTATAATCATATAAGAAAATGGGTCATAATAAAAAAATATTTATTGCAACAATATTTTTTTTGCAACAATAAAAATCGTTTTTATTTATTATAAAAAATATTACATTCGATAATTATACTCGATAAATCCTCGTTAACGTAATAATTACACCCTTAATTGTAATATATATATGGCACCGTTTATCTATATATAACGTCAAGCTTAATGTTTCAGGTTTTCTCCGTTCCGCTTAAAATCTATTGTTCTCTAAAACTCACTTTTTGGCCCGTTGTCGATAACGTGAAATATTCTAGCGGTTCTACCTGTCGTTTCAATCATTTCCTCCGCGCTAATCTAGCCTAGATACAGAAGAAGAAGAAGAAGAAGAAGTTTTAAAATTTGCTTAGATTTCACTGTTTGGAATGAAAAATATAATTTAAAAACGAACATTAAAATGCTTCATCTTAGTCTGGGTATCAGCTTAGACTACACGCCAAGATTTTAATTCATCAGTAGGATGGTTACCTACTTGCCTTCATTTAACATTTTTCCGCGAGGTCCTCCCTAGCGGGAAAATAAATACCATTATTTTAATAGGTATTATTTCTTTCGTACTTTACTAGCTAATACTTCGATTGTGGTCATGTAGGTAATAATACAGTCACGACCTGAAACCAGTCCGTTATGTGTATGATATATCACATTAGTATTAAATAAACATAATGCACTATTCCCAACAGTAATCAGGATTTGTTTTGACCTTTAATCGATAAGAATGCCTAGTTTTTCTGCGAAGCGATTATTATCGATACACCTTAGTGAATTTCTAGATACAGTCCGTGACTAACTAGATTTAGATAACTATTCTTATATTCTAGTCATTTTACAAAGTTTTAAAGTACTCCTTTATTACTTGGTTATATATGAAATGTATCTTGTAATAATGTATACGAAATGTCAAATTTATGTTCATGAGATTTTGTTTTCTTTATGTCAATGTTGTTCTGTACGAATAGTGTTTTCTAATACAATCCAACCTAATCGATCTATAAGAACAAAGTCACACCGTAATTTGAATATCATTTTTAACATCTACCGTTAAAGAGTAATACAATTCTGATTTCATCACATCAATGTCTTTAATTTGTTTAAAATAAAAATAAAAAAATTATTTCTGCTTTAATTTAATTCTTGGTACTTAGTTATTCTTCGTGGATGCTTTTGGTATCGAACTCCCTTTGGTTTAAACATGCCGGTGAACTATTTATGGACCAGATCAACTAATCACGCGTCATGTTTATGCTACCTTATTACGGATTGTTGGTGCAAATGTGTAAATTATCCAGTTTATCAGATGACGATTATAATAAACCATTTGTGGACGTAATAAACACTATATAAAGTTACCTGTTAGAACAAGAGTTGACGTTGATAACAAGCTTAGGACGAAATCGGGTTTAAAAATCTTTTTGTACCAAGCAGCTGGTCCTTTCGACCTTGTTTCTTTAATTTTAGCGATAAATGGTTAACATGTTTTGTGGAACCGATCGACAGAGGTCATCGCGATTTTGATACCTTCTAATAATTTTATAACTAGTTATCTGATGTCTTAAAACCTTTGTATATAAAATTACTCATTACGTGATATATTCATTATTATTAGTAGACGCATGTGCATGTAATCTCCTCATGGTATATTTTCATATTCAATATGATGTATAGATCTTTTCGACTCACTACAGAATTTCAATGTATTAAAGTTTAAGATGTAAAGTGCGTCTGATCCCGACCCAAGATTATAAATGTAAGTGTTACACTGTATGGTATGATTACCTACTTTAAAACTTGACCATATGGTCAACTACGTCGGGTTTTTATAAATTTCTGTGTGAAAACACTTATAAGCATGGATATACGAACTCGTTATTATTATTTTCTTTGATACATGATTACTTTATTGGTAGCTGTTAACCGGAAGTGTACGGATCTCTTTAGTCAATCAGTGTTCGTTCAGGTCCGTGTTCAGCAAGTCCTAGTCTAATTACCCAAAGATTTAGTCAAAATTTTATTAGCGGGTAGCGTATTGGGTTTTATTACATTCTAATAGAGACGTTATACAATAAAATCTTCATCGGATAGGTTTATTTTTAGTAAAATGTTTTTAGGATCGGTTATACTTTTAACAAACAAAGCTACATCTATACGTGTATTTGCCTTCAATATGAGAACATAAAGAGACAAAGTTGTTGCAAAGACAGCAGCAGTTTCTACATCCATAAATATCGCTACTCTATAATCAACATACGCTTAAGCCATGCAAAATTCATTGAAAGGGATCTTAGTGTCTTGAAAAATAATTATACACTCCAGTCACGTCCTATAGCGAAGCAAGGTCTACCGCTGACATCTCTGTACGACATGTCATAACACCGTAACGATTTGTAACATATTTAACGGCGTGGTGAAGAATTTTAACGCTTCTTCAAACGTAAGGTACATATTTGGCTTCTTGAAACTATCGAGCGTACTGGTTGGTTTGGAGTATTATGTTCGATTTAAGGTTATCAATAGTCTCGTGATATGGTTTGATATAATCTTCAACCTTTGCAATACCTGTCACGTGTACTGTTTCTATGGAAATTTGAGTAAAGATATTTTCGCAAATGACTTCTTTCTGGAGTAATATTCGTATGTACTGTTCTAAACTATTAATGACAAAGTGGTCACTTTTTTATAAGAACAACTGTCGGCTTCACAAAATTAAATAATGTACAAACAATCGTTATTGAGTCATTAAATAACCATCGATTACGCATTATAAACGAGTTATTAAAGATTTTATCAATTTACTTTTGTGTATATTAATCACAGCGGTATTTTATGAGATGCGTCGATGCATATTACAAAAAAAATCTTAAAAGTAAAAGTCAACATTTACAATAATTTAGGTCTGATTGCAATAACGCTTGGATGTGGGCCTTAAAATTAATTTGACAAGTTGTCTAATATTTACTTATAAAGAACGCAGCCTCACACTTAGTCGTGGTTGACGTCAGATTGAAACACATTACCAGATGTCCTCACAAATGTGTTGGCGGGATATTGTTCAATGTTTACTCGCATTTAAATGAGCCACTTACGAAATATGTCAGTAGCGCAAAAATCTAACTAAGAATTTTGTATGGCAGTCGTATAACATACAATGCACTGCCGATTCTTCTTGCAACAGTATTATTTGTCCTCATAAAAGCTACTTTAGTAAGTCAAATAAAGATTTCATAAGTTACCACAGACAAGAGTCATATTTTTACAATATTGCTGCCACTCAAATTGCGTGGATGTAACTGTCATTTGTACAGAGTTCGGTTTGCATCATTCTCAAAAAAACTTGTTGGTTTAACATTAACCATAAAAAGCGAGGGCTCTCGAGTCTCGGTACGGACCTTTTCTTTAATTTAGTTTTGATAAGACAAGTACAGCTTACGATTGAGTCATACCAGGCGCAAGCATTGTAAAGCCTTGGAATCACTTTTGGGTATTTAGTGTGGACTAGTTTTGCCGTTGTGATCAATGAATAGAGTTTGTTGTGAACCGTGCTAAGGTTTATTTGACGTGTCGTCCCTGTGTGGACAGTAAAGACTTGACGAAAATATCGGCAACTGACAGCAGACAGACGGAGCGTATCGCGTTACCCTGTAATAAGTGCTATTTTGGACGATGGAATGAAAGACAACAACGAAAACCACGGAGCGCGTCCAGTCGATTTTAAAATCTACATTATCAACTGTGGAAGAAAATAATAGCTTGCACGAAGCAAAGGCATGTTTTGAAATTGTGCCAAAGTAATATAGCAATTGTGCTCCCAAATAGATTATCAATATTAATTCAGATAACGATGTTCAGTACGTTATAGAAAAAACGCGTGTCAGTTAAATGTAAATACATACTTACTGTCTATATTTGCATTCAACATACCGCCAACAGTTATCAAAACAGTAATTTGCTATGATAATAACATGCTTACAAAGACAATATATACAAATTCATCAATCCAAATATTTGTTTACATTGGTATCGATAATCATAACGTGGATTGTACAATACAAGATAAAAGGCATCAATGAACTACCTATCATTTATTGGTATTAGTGAGATTTGAACAATGAAGCGGCTAATGAAATATCACATTTACTGATAGGTCTTATCTGGAATGCTACACACTCGACAAGCAGATTAAATCCTGATAAGAGATAAAAATGCGCTTAAAAACCTCTTCATATTATGTCTTAGTAGATATTTCATTTAGCATTGAAGGTAGTAGAACCTTTTACGGTTCGACTCCGAAGGCCCACCAATTTCTGCCTTATAACAGCAGTGTTCTTGTTGCTGTATTCTGGTTTGAAGGGTGTGGTCATGTAGACATACTTAACCGAGGCATTCCAACTCAGTCCTCAGGGATAGCAACGCATTTGTGGTCGACCTAAGAAAGAACTACTTTGTTACCTCCCTGTTAGTTATAAAAAAGCAAAGGCTATTGTAAGATCAGCAGAATTTAAGGAATTGGAATAAGAGGTGTAAAATACAGCAATTACCACGTTACTGCTTTTGAGACATTGTAGCAAGTAGTTTCCTTTTAATTTTAAATTCAATGTACCCAATAGGAAATTAAATAATATGAATGCTATTACTATCACTTAAAGCGTGGGCGCTGACTACTTTTGATGTTTACAGTTCCGCAACCCTCCAACTAAACTGAGCCTTAGCGGGGTCATTATAAGGTTGTTTAGTCGTGATTAGGCATTGCGCCCACGTCGATGACCAAATGAGGGTAAGCCGTGGGTAGCTTGGAGGTGTAGGAGCCAAGGCTGTTCCAATCGCTCCAACACGTCGTAACATGCTGTGGGCTGCTTAATTAAAACCATTCAAAACAGTCATCGATTTTACATGATACAAAATGTCAACCGACCAGTGCGAACTTGCCACCGTTACCTAATATGGCGATGACAGTAAACCCGATGGTGCCGGCCAGAGTACGACTAATTTGTTGGTAAAACGTAGAGAAACCAGCTTTCTTAGTGTAACAGAAAAGGCCCGAGAGCAAATATTGACACGCAATTCATTATCGCACCGACCTCGATAAGACTGCACTACATCTCTTAGAAAACTGGTTCATACAAGATGCCTATTCTTCGTCCGTTCCCACGACGCTGCTGCTACAAGTATCAACGGTTGATCTTTAGCGACGTGATCGTTCAGCTAATGAGAGATAGTTTTCTATGGTCGTGAAATAAGATGGTAAGCGTCATTAGTAAGCGGCAAACAATGGGCGCCTTTAATCGCTTCTCAACATCTTTGAGTTAAACCGCCTTGATGGCTTTCAAGGAATTTGGGCTGAACAATAACATAGGAATACACGTGTATAATGCTGTCGTACCTATTATGAGAGCTGCGATTAAGCCTGCGACACCTACGGAATACCAACGAAAGCGGGTGACCGTCGCACGATTGTACTTGACACAAAGT
>DWNJ01000114.1:0-19359 GCA_018250275.1 Udranomia eurus | reverse complement strand
GTTTTTTCTAAACTCTAAGAACTATATAATTGTACAAGATTTTTTACAATCGATAATTGTTTCTGTTTAAATGCAATTAGAGGCGAGTAGCAAATTATAGTCATAAATATATAGACAAAAGTCTTAGAGTTTAGAAAAAACTTAAGAGTCAAATACAAGATAAATATGAAACATCAGAAAATTTTCATCAGAATTTGTTCAACGTTCTTAAAGAGTTATTACTATCAAAAATTATTCTTATTCTTGGTTAGGTTTAACCAATCTAAAGAATCGGAAAGTATCGAACAAAGCGAGCGTATTGACTAGTCAAGACCGGCGAGGTGGGTTCGTTGACCCTCGGCAGGGAGACATGGCGTCGGCAGCACCATGGCCTGTGATTACCCGCAGTACACCTCACGCCACCGGTAATAGAAAGGTAACGACTCGAGTCAAAGTACACAATTTCTTTGAATACGATTCGATAGTTTGGTAGGGCTGTAATTAGAACAGCTTAATAATAATAAATAAAAGAAGTGACTCAACCAAAGTAGCCAAATAAGAAGAAATAAGTTGATTAAGGTTTTTTAATGTTTCATATTCTTCTGTTTCACGTACATAGTTATAGTTATTTGGCTGACTCACATATCGATGTATAAACCTATAAAGAACAAGTTACAAACATATTATTTCGGCCATTTGGTACAGACTCAAACGTTACATAACTAAAATACAAGAACACGAAATAAATTCCAATGCAGCGAATCGAGTAAACAGTCAGGATTCAAAGTAAGTACAAACGGAGTGGATCATTGCAGAAGAGAATGCGGATTGCAAAGCAAACATCCTTTTTATTAACGCACTCAAAAATACAATGAACTTAACTTTGCATTGCAAAGCCAGAGTATTTTATAAGCGGCGCTCGTGCCCCTTAATAAACAATGTACCCAGTAGGCGACTTATAACACCATTCACAAAGACCGTTTGAGATTTCCGCTATACTCGGTGAAATGTATTGACCGATATAGGGCAATAAGGGTAAGTTAGTACTTCGATAACATGGAGGGGACGCGCGAGAGTGGAGAAAAACGTGCATTTCAGCAGTTTCACAAAAAAATGATAAGGACTACGCTCCAACGGAACAATCTCGAGACTATAAAGCCCTCAAGTTAGGGTATTGTCTTTTGTGAAGCGAGCCTCCCCCTTTTATTTACCGAGCCTACCAAACGGCTAGACGTCACGCTATCTCCATTAGGAGGGGACATAATAGTGTCTGGTGTCAGTGCATAACGAGCACTAGTCTGTCCGGTTTGGATCCGGATATCCTGACTCTCGGCGAGTAGTAACACCACCTGCAGCTGCTCGCTACATGGTCTCACCGACCCTCGTTAGCCGTTATCGTATAATCGTTCCAGCGATTAAGAAGTCGTTTGAAACTAATTTAGAATATCATTAGTACCTACGTTGTTTAGATTTCTTTTGGTTCGCTTCGTGAAAAGTACATTCGGTCAGTTCATCAACCGTTTAATTAATTTTTCATATTATAGCGACGGTATTTTACATTATACAGATTTGTTTAAATATTTGAACCTAGCGAAGAGGCAAGCGGGGCACCTGATGAGAAGTCAGCATCGCCTATGAAATTGCCAATGTTTTTTGTATTCTTGTTTTGGTATTCTTAGTATCTTAGCGCCTTTTTAAAAGAGTTCAAAGTTGTAGAATTACTATTACTCGAAATCGCCTAGCGGTCAACAAAAATCGACCGTATGTGATAGAATTATCAGTTGTAAAATGTCTATTCTTATATACCTATAGAATAAATAAAAATATTTTTGACTACACAAAATGACATTAATTGTTTGCCATTTGACGCTCACGTCACTCAAGATTCAGTATTCAAATGACTTTCCGTGTATAAAAGTCTGTATACGTGTGTGTGTCAAAAACATGGTTGTATGCGTGACGGTTTCTTTTACTAATTTAATGTATTTCTAATGTATTACTATATAAAATATTGTCTCTCGTCACTTCTTCTCCGAATAAACTTTGACTGTGCCAAACCTCATACACCTCCGTTCGTATAATTGTCGTAAAAAGCGTTCCTAAACTTTTCGCTTCACGTATAGACGGTTATAATTATAGTGCATGTAACCCTAACACATCGAGTCCGTGCTTATAAAAGTAAACAAGACTTCGAAAGTGGCTCGAACGGTTGTGTATCATTACGTGTGGCTATCCATTTCACGTTTACTTCTGAGTTATGTAAAGTGTAATAAGACGTCCGTTATTCCGCATCGGGACGGTCGCCGGCCGGCGGCTAACGCACCATGACGACTCGAATCGGCGACGACTTTTCGTCACCGCCTACCACCGCGAATCTTATTCCATGTACTAAAAGAGCTCAGAATTTCACTCAGAACACGTCAAAACAATACAATGCTAGTACGCCTTTGTATGAAAAAAAAACAATAAAGGAAAATTAATGTTATCATTTATACACTACAAAGAATCATTTGAGAGAGTAATACAATTTTTATTCAAAAAATTACAATAGTAATTTGGCAAATAGATCTTCATGTACATTTTGGGTGACGCTAAGGCAACAATGTTGCTAGATTTTAAAATGCCAAAATACCCTTATTACCGTGAGACACGTATTAGATATAGGAAACCGGCTGACGAATGAATAGGATCGAATGAATGGAAAGCTCGTGACGTCATTGTTATTCGCACCAAAGCTTACTCATCGACACGTTTATAGCAAAGTAGGTAAGTACATTATTATGTGCATTTTTTACCGTTTACACCGTTCGATGGCAGGATGCGATGCGATTTTAATCACGATTGCCCTATTTAAATCTTTTGTGTGTTAGCGCTTATTGTTAGAGAGTAAGGTTTATAATTTACAAGCCGTTATGCTCCTACGGATGTGGTAGTTATTTGATGTTCGTCACAGTTTGCGCTCGCTGCGTGCTTTGCTTGTAACTACCAGCTTCTGCGTTTTAACCACACACAAAGCTTTGTTTTGTTTGTTTTCGTAATCAGTAGAGTGAAGTACGGTGGTTCTGAGTCGTGGTTTCCGAGAAATATTACTGTTAGTTAGTTATAGCACGTAGTAATATCAAGCGAGTTAAACGGAAGTCAGCTAGGTTCGTCGATTAGTTTATTGAAGTCATATGAATCGTATTTTAGATCGTCGTAGGTGTTATAGTCAATTTTTAGATTTTCAAGTTCATCTAGAACATTAATATTCATTCACATTTTCCTTGAGATCATAAATTAAGATCTAATACATAACTAATAAAACACTATCGTATCGTATCGAGCAGAAAATATCGTACATATAGATCATGTTAGACCCCGTCAAGACATTAGCAAGAATCAAATGTTTTTATTCATTATAAGGTATACAATTACACTTAATGAACATATATACATTTCCATTAGTCAGTGGTGGACATCAGAAAAGCCTTCAGGTTCTCAGGCTGGATTCAAAAAGACCGAGAGTAAAAACCAGGAGGAAAAAAACTCCCAGCGCTGTTTTAAAAATTCGAGTTAAAAAAGCACTATCTTTTTATCTCTTCAAACGGTTCTCACGAGTCTTTATTTTCTGTAAACTCAGACGAATAAAGTTCAGGCGATGGCACGATTTCCAGCTTCCGACAAAATGTTGACATCAGCGCCACCTCTAAATATAGAGCCATTAGCTCAGCAGAAGTGGACACGAGAACGCTTCGAGTTTTCGCCGATACACTCGATAACGTAACACCACAGTTAACAATTTTTATATCAAATGAGATCATCTCTTTTTTTACTCCTTATGTTTGGGCAGTCAACGTATCGGCTTATCTTGGTTCACAGTTCGCGTTGTTAATACTATTCACAGGAGCATTTTTTGAGAAGTGGCCATAATTTGGTTCTGCAATAAGCTCTGGTTGGAATTTGTGTTTCTCGTGTAGCTTCTCCATAGTGCCAATTAATGTTTTTGTTTATTATTTTATATCCACGCAGATCTTGCCACCGTTTAGGATATTTATTAAATAAAGTTCAGGTAAGGTAGAAAACACAATTTTCATATTTGCTTCCTTGGATTTAATTGTTCTTTATTACGAGCATTAGTCGCGCATTTCTTTAGACTCTGACAAATCGATGATTGGATGCCGATAATCATACGTATGTAAATATATTTAGATAATCTATCACTTTAAAATATGGCTATTTCGTCATCCATCAACTGCCATTCTTTTACAAAAAAAATGTTTAAAAAAATGTTATTAAACTATACCACATGATATATGAGACACGTATTTAAGGGATAGTTGGTAAGTTTATTAATATAAATTAAAAAAAACGAAGGTATCATTAGTACCACCAATTCCAGACTCTGCTATTTGGCTGTCGGTAGTATGATTCATTCCCTGCTGAGAAATACGAGCCATGGCCCGTAATATATTCGCCATAAGGAACACTATTAGGATAATCAGACGGTTTTCAGTTGTTCAAGGTTCAAATTATTATCATCGGTTGGCAAAATCGTTAGGATATACAAACCAGCCCTTGTTACCATATTTTGCAAGGGTAGAAAGGACCAAGATACAACAAATAAGTATAGCACAACGTAAACGTCAATAAAGTACTAACCATTGAATAAACAAGAACCCATTGAAAATCGAGCTGAGCTAATTACTTCGCAGCAATGCAAGCAAAACATGAGTAACCGAGACGAATCTTTAAAGACCACAATTATTGAGGTCGAGATGAATAAAGGAAAGTTGTGGGAGAAACTGGCCCAATACAAACGAGATCGCAATCTGTTCTTCAGACACCCATTGAAATTCTACGAACTTAACCTCACGATATGATTATATTCTAATAATAAATATTAAGCTGGATTAACTTAGATTAGCTCTTCGCAAGAATTGGAATTAGGAGAGGAAAGAGAGAGATAGAGATGTATGGAAATAAATCTTATGAATTAATGATACCAGGAATTGGCCCTGAACACATGCTTCTAGATAAGCTTGAGTAAGCATTCGGAGAAAGTCATAATTACAAAATTGGGACATTTATTTCTAGGATTAAAGTCATATTCCGTACAAAGCTCTGTTGGTATTTTGGTTCCCTGCTTGGTTAGTTATCTTAGGTCTTGTTTTGTGCGTTAATAATGTATGTATGAAATGTAATAAATAAATATCTGAGCATCCATCACTACTAAGTAATTTATGTCTTACAATTTTGTGCAAATCTTAGTCTAGGCTAAATTATGTGCTTTAGTTTCGTAATAGACAGGATAATTAGAACTTGTTGGAATATGGCTCACGCCTTGCCTCGTTATATTCTAATTTTAAGATATAGAAGAGTTAGAGAAGACTTAGATGTTAATTTACAACTAACATACATACGTAGACATACAAAACATACATAAAAACGATAAAAATAAAATGGGTCATAGCCCACATATATGACCTAACAACATTAACAGTTGGCATCTAGGACATGGATCCCATCACAGTCGGAAGGTGGTAGCGGACGAACTAACAGGTACTTCCCATGTTGGCGGTGCGCGGACGAATCCATTAACCCAAATATAGAACCGCGCCCGGAGCCTTGCGTGAGCACAACGTCATAACTCACTAGCCGTCACACTCTCACGTTAGGCGTGGATAACGCGCTAGAACGGAACAGCAGTAGACTAGAGGAACATAAATTTCGGTGGCAGTGACCATCACGAATTCACGACTCGTACAATCATAGCTCGTTAACGTAATTAGCTTGATTATGACGTAAGGTGTTTATGAAACGGGGAAAAATTGCCTTATTATTAGCGGTGAGAAGAAATTATTTCTTATTTATTACAATGTTGAATAATAAGTTGATTTCATTCCTAAACAAGGCATCATAAGTAACTAATAAACTACTCAAAATATGTACTAATGGCAATTAAAACGACTAAAAATACATCATACAACGGCATGGAAAAAATTATAGTCCGTGTCCCTAAACTAAAAATATAAAAAGCCAGGTATGAAGATAGCCAAGTACCTACCCAACCCTTAAAACAAAACTGCATCTCAAAGTTTTATAGCCAACAGCGACAGGCGATAACATATTAACTTGTTGATAAACAAGCCCGCAATCCCGAAGCTCCTGTCCTGAAGATGCCGAGTCGAGTAGGCGTCGAAACCACCACGGCCGACACGAACCACTGGCGCGGTAGCGTAAACAAAACGCTCGCCAGCTCGGAACGTGATGCTCCACAGAAACAAAAGGGATATCCGGTCAACGGCGAACACCAAATTTAGTTTTCGACAGCCATGCGCTAGATTTTAAAACGAATTAACTGATGGAAGCATTTACGAAATGGCTCAGAGACGTTTAATGACTGCTTAAAGTGTCACAAATCAATACAATGATTTTTAGGAATCATTTAACGTGTCAATTGTCAAATATAAAAAGATTAACGAATATTTAATTTAATTATCAGATCAAGAGATTACACGTTACGTACTTGTTTGTTAACATTTCCAACAATTCAAGCTGCCTACAATTTATAATAACAATTATATCAGCAGTTCAAAATACATTTGAACCTCCATACATAGTAGGCGTTTGGTAGAATACTATATCGACACTGCATTCGACTGGTCTATGTTTATTTCAACATAAATAATAATGTCTCGACTCTGATGTCTCGTCTCACACATTGCAATAATTTCAATTCAAAAAACATACACTACTGTATAGTAAAAAATATAAATATCAATGGCCCCATAATAACCCACCACCATTACCTCCCACCAATTGACGTATCAGATATTCAGACGCAGGACGCCACTGACCCGACTGACTTCTAAATTTGTATTTATTGCGAGCCAATTTATTTCCGAGGATGATTTTCACGCAATCACAAATAAACTCAGTACTTACCTATGTGTATTTTATTTTTAAAATCGCGTAGGTACACGTTTCTCAGACTACGAAACGAGGCCAATGGTTCTCACTGTTCAGTCATTGTTTATCGTTAGGCTAATGGCCCACAAGCAAACTTGTAAAAGAACCGTATTTACTCCAGTGCCACTAAAAAACCTTGAAACGTTCTTCGCTTAAATTATGAAACACTGCAAGCTCTTCATCTCTTGGTAATCGCAGCGACCCTTTATTAGTGGTACACAAAAGCCTACAAAGCTCTACGAATAATACACACGTGTAAGGTTAATACAGAATGTTTAAAGGCAAAATGAATATTAGCACACTATCCAAAATAAATAATGCTATATACTCATTTCTCAACATTAGGATTACCAATGTCTTGAGTACTAGATAGAAAAACCACAAACAATCAGATCGTAAACAAAAGTCAAATTCGCAACTCAAACTTCTGCCCGTGGTATGGTGAATGGTAATCTTATCTAGAGTCCATTGAATAGCTGTCCAAAAATCTTATTTGATGCAAGTTACAAGTTGTGTTATAAATAAAAAGATAATTTATATTTAAATATTAGCGCGTCCATCTTGGCTTTCTACTCCAAGCATTCAAACATCACAACGTGTATGGCATCGATATTATTGGTTTCTTATGAAGTATGCTTTCATTGATTTAATTAGCCAGCCCATAAATAGAACGTAATGAATGAAGCGTCTACGATTCACTGTCTTTATTATATTAGGTCCAATTTTCTCATAAGCGTGACCGGTCATCTATCCAAATAGAGCTACCGTCACTACTATGGCTGCACCATCTAATGCCAACGGGTGATGTGGAAGTCAATAAGCGGTCGCGTGGGCGCCGGCACTGAACTCGGCCAGAGTAGGAAGCCGCTCATTTGTTGCCAACCACGTACTGGGTACATTCTTGCTATGTACATTGTGCATGTACGTGTGTACAAATGGCGCCTAAAATTGGAGGTCGCTTCTGCCGTCTACATACTCTGCTTAAGTTGCCAGCACTATAACATGAATGGCTATATGAATCAAAATTTCCCTTTTCAATGTATTTTTATCTAAAGTAACGTGCACGAGTATTATAATACAATAGTGACATCCATTTCAAACAATTTAAAAATGTTATATTTGAAAAACTGAATTTGGAAAAGCGTCCTACGCAATTCATTTGATGACAATCAACGGCAGTCTAACTTGATATTTTACGAAATTGTTTACAAAATAATCTGGTTTGGAAAACGAAGAACATCGGGAATGCTAGTGCAGGTGGAGTTATCGGAATAATTCGAATAGAAATGTGCTTTCATAGAAAACGCGAGAGTGGAGCAAACCCAACCAGCCTGTTGTGGGTTGATAATCGTAATTGGCTTCGTGAAAGTCCGCAATGGCACGAGCCAACAGCGACTAGGACGTAACTGTACATACGAAGGGAAATGGTCTAAATATCGAAGTGTCAACGTAAGCTATTTATTGACCACACGAGAATAAACATGATATTTTGTGCTGAAAGGGCAAGCTGACAGTAGACAATAATGTCACCCTTACAGGTGTATTGTGAGACTGTAAAAGCGACAGCTATTGCTAATTCTAATAGAGTAGTCTAAAGGTACTTTATACACAATTCCCTTGTTTACGTATTTTTCCAAATTAAAAACAATAATTTGAAAAACTACGAAATCATCGGAATAGTTGATGTCAGCTTAGGCTGCTCTTTTGTAAACTACACTTTTTGGACATGGATTAATTTACGTAAGAACCGTCGAAATATAGTCAGGCAACGAAGCTGAACTAATCATCGTCAGCTCGAAGAAAAGTATCTTAGAAATGTAGACCGTGAAGGTGTAAAACGACGAGCCCCACCTACCAACGATGTTTAACGGATTTTTCTCACTCACTCTTACAATGTGTTACAAAATCTCTAATAATTATGTTCGATACAGACATACGTAAGTCATACTCATTTTCTTGTGTTGTTGTCGTTAAATTTAAGTTAGGAATCTTGGACTCCTATAAATATGGAATACATTGAAAATAGAAAAACACTATTCACGGGATGAGCAAAAAAGTGTCCTTCTCGTTTTGTCCTTTCGAATTTTAGTCAACCAAAATAATAAACAAATGATTAAGGCCCTTAATTCAATTAAATGAATTTTAGAGTCTTTAGCCATCTAAGTAACTACTTCATTGCTTCATTGCATAAGTGAATGAATATCACATTTTATGCATACGATGCAATTCAAAGATACGGCGAAGTACGTTCCATAGATGGTAACATGGTTATTCAAAGCCTTATGCGCAGATCCGATGAAGCTCTACATATGCAAAAGGAACAAACGAACGAAAAATAATATAAAATTGTAACAAAGAAATTTGTTCTAAACAATAGAAATGCATTTTCCTCAAATTTAAACGGGACCGAATGAGAAGTAATAGTACGCTTCGAACCAAAAAAAAATCCTAATCTTTAGGTTAGTAACAACTACTGGCATTATTACGTCCGCGTTTTTGCGCTGTGGCTCCGCAGAGCCTACGGGTTCGAGTTACCCCCTCCTTATCCGAGATTTCAATTCTCGAAGGGAGGTTAATAAACGACGAAATCTTGAGTTTGTCAAGTTGGCTAAAAAGTGAACAAACAGCACACCATAGCCGCGGATCCGATGAGCTCGTTCCTTTGGCATTGTGGCAAACAGATAATCAAGTCATCAGCGATGGTGACATAAGCGCGGTGACGTCAGCGGGCGTCGGCAGCGTCTGCGAAGGCCGGCGCGGTGCTCGCGTCTAACCGGTTGTACCGACGCATGCACCGGTATACGGTATGTTGAATGTGGCACGAGATACATTGGGCCCGCTGTTTGCACTCGTAAAGTTTGATGGCGACTCTTTTATGACTGCACTACGATTAGTGAGTGGCTGGACTGCATATACCCTGTGTACTGAACAGGCCAAGTTAAATCGTTACTAGCTGTCCAATTCGGTGAGACTAAGACCGAATTGTTGGTCAAGCGTGCTGACAGAAAATGATGAATCGTCAACTTAACCCAGCTTAGCCACTTTAGATAGCATTAGGTTTAAACAAATATTATTCAGCATCGCGGAAATATCCAAATGTAGGCAAATAGAGTTTGTTTTTGTTCAACATAAATTATGCTAATGCCTTGTAAGAGGCTCCTCCAAAATATTTGGCTCCATTCCCAAAATCCCATAAACATGTTTCTTTCCTTCACGATGCAGCGACCACACCCAGTGCAAGACCGGCGTCTCGGTGTGGCGATGACGTGATCGCTTTATTTGGGTCAATATAACTCGCACATAAAAATTATAAAACCACTTTAGTAAGCGAACTCGAGTGAGATAGTTTAAAGACCGCAATACTCGTAAAGTTGGGCCGTTGCTAAATTTATATTTGGAAAATGTTGTCAAATGTTACTTTCTTTTTATCTTTCACATGTTATAATTCTTCCTTGGAGTTAACTTGTACTGTTGTTTCTTAAATTGGGGGTTGAGACCTCGTTCTACATATTAGATGCTAGCGGACCCGCCGTACTTCGTACCGCCTCGTCCCCGCCTGATAACTTTTTTTTTATTTAAGTAATTTTATTAATAATTGTAATTAGCCGTTATTATAATTAAGTATAATTAGCGTACACAAAGGTACAGACAAACAGACAAAAAATCTTAAAGAATAGAACCCTAAAATCACTTTTTTGGTTTCTATTCTTTCAATAAAGACTCCTAAAATGGCTTTCTCTTATACATCTCATATTTCATCTTACATGTACAGATAGCCACCAACTTACAGATTTATTATATGTATAGATATAGATAGAAGATTATTTTGCTAAGTTTTGCGTAGAATATAGTATCATCATCGTCTACAAATTAGCCTAGCTGCACACGGGTTTCCTGTGCAAGGAATGCGTAAACAACGGTAAGAGAACTCCGATAGTAAGTAGAGTAGATTGAACCGATCAATATTAATTTAACGAACGAACGCTGCGGTCGTGGGCAATCTGTCAAGCATCATATTACCGACAAACAACATTATGGTCACAAAACGCTATCAAATATTCAATGCATATAGTAATAACAATGATTAGTTATTAGTCACGTTACCACACGCTGAGGTTAATTAAAGAAATAATAAAAACATTACATACATTTCAATACAATAGAAGATATAAAATGCTACACAGTTTTTTTTTCAATTGCTGAATCACATTCAAATCACCAACCGAGAATCATTGAAGTTTTTAAGATTATAATTACCAACGATTCGGCTTCAAACATACATTAAATTATACAAACAATATGAGGAAGCGTCTACCATTCTCATGAATTATTTGTCTTTATTTTTTGAAACGCGTTTTCATAAATGCTTCCATCACAGAAGGACAGAAGCCGAATTACATGGCTTTTTCTAAACAGAATTATTTATTTTCTAAACATATTAATAATTTAAAGAGAATTTGTACACACCACTCGTGGATTATAACGATGGAACCTACTTCGTGTGGTGAATAAGGATGGCTGAATTATAAAAAATACTAGGCATTCGGCACAAAACTATGAAACAAGTCCTGATTCAGGTCAAGCGCTGAATGCCCGAAACGGACGTTGGAGGAGGTAAAAAGGGTATAGAAGAACCATTTTTGTGAAATAAAGTCGAGAGTGCTTCACTCCCACTGCACTCCGTCCGACCTCATTCCCCTTACTAAAACGAATATAGCAACACCATGTTAAATCGTATTGTTTACGTTTACACAATGCAGTGTAAAACAAATTTGAAGGCCGCATCGAGAACTAAACGGTAAGGTTACCGGTTGTCTGTTGCAACTTCTGTCGGAAAATTGAATACTGGTGAAAATAACGAAACTTGTACTAGAGTTAATTCCCGCGATTACAGACGTACAGGGACTTTCCCTGAAACTACGGATCATAGAGAAACGATACGAACCATAAATAGGCTAAGAATGAAACATTAATATTAGCACATTTCCGAACGCGAACATACTGTGTTGCAAGCCGCAATAGATATCCACTTTCTTAAACCACATTACACTTCAACCATCGACACAAGAGGTTATTATAATAATGGTTTCAGCCACGATAAACGTTGATTTACTTGAATCAGGGCAGAGAATTTATTTTTGGTGTTAGTCGAAATCATAATTCGGTATAATTCAATGGAAACATATTTTGGATTTAGGCTCAGCTCAGCAGCTCAGCAGAAGAGGCGATCGATAAAAGATTACAGAAAATCTGTTATTTTTTTATCTGAAAAACTGAAACTTGCCAAACTGTATAGAAAATGACAGAATAGGAAAGATAAGTGAGCATTAGACAATAAAGAAAATCTGATAACATTTAACATCGACAATCGGACTAAATGCAAACCTGTGAAACTAAGAGCCCGAATCGAAAATCATGTGCTGACTAATACAAATCACAATACTTCCCGCTACAAAACGTTACATCACGCACTCACGACACGTCACGCTGCAGCAGTAACCGATGTTGATGGGAAGAACGCGAGTCGCGTTGATTGTCGCAAATTGGTGCCCACCGACCGGCAAATCGTCAACCGGATTGAGCGGCCAAGTCCTGTCGCCATGTTAGCAGCCTCGGCGTGAGTGCCGCTCGATTCGATCCTCTCATATACTACAGGGCTGCCAGACATGCCAGTCACCGCGCACGGTACACCGGCCTGGTCACTGAGACAATAGTCCCGATGTGGCACACATTGGCAAAGCTTACGCGACTGGGACCGATCGAAGCGTTAGCTAATCTCAAACATAGGCCTAATAATTATGACGTTTTTTTCATTGTCAGCCTTTTTCGACTCGGTTTAGCAACACTCAGTTCCATATTTCTATCCAACATCTCGGTCAGCATTTCAGCATTAAGGCAGCCCTATACAAGTACCGGCTGATTTAATCTCATATTATACTGGTACGTACGTTGCAACCATGGCGTAACAAGCGCCATTCCACACGCTCATTCATAACGTTATTTTTCTGTGTAATTTATTTCCGCTTAAAACTTCATACACACTTTTGCAATTAAGTTGGATACAGTGGAATGTCAGGACTGAGCGCAAAAATGTTGTTTATATTGATGCGTAGACATACATACATTGAGTGATGAATGATGATTGAATAAAAAGTTAAGCAATTCAATTCTTGAAGATTTTTCATTCATGCTCGTCTGAGCGGAACGGACGAGATCGCTTAGTCCCACGCAAAGTGTTCGCTCGAAGAACTATTATGTTTGTTGGTAACGACATAGAAGTACAAAGAGCGACAACCACGAACAAAAAAAACAAACAAATTCAAACACGAAACCAATAAGAATTTTAGAAGAAATTTAATTAGTGTTTGATTTAATTAATTATGAAAACAGAGAAGATCACAGCGGATTTGTTGTTAACTGAAATGAAATGTTTTTGTCATCAACAACAGTATGTTAACTAACTGTAAATACGTATTGAGTCTTACAAAAACATAATAGACATAATTGCATGTAGTATGCAGGCAATTTGCACAAGAAACTAGTAGAGGCTTAAGACAATCTAGAGAGGACGAAAATAGACACGAGCAGATTTTAATCATTTATTATCTAAACAAGTCTTGAATTTAGCAATCCTTCCAATATAAGTGGGAAATCTACAATGTTAATTGCGGATTTAAAACAGGTTTTAGCTGGTGTTTATGAGAAAATGGTAAATCATTTAAGTAGCTAGCATGTAAGTAAAATTAGTATATAAAACTATTTATTTGTGCAATATGATTGCTGAATGCAATGGTTATAATCTTTCAAAAATATGTAATAACTTATGAAGTCTCCAATAAATAATATATGCTCATTTCTTTAATATTTAAGGTTTTATTTAGTTCCATTGCTATCGGTGCTCAGTAGCATTTATTAGGAGAGAGTAGCATTAGAGAGATTAGTCGAGTATTCTCTATGGATGGCTGATGATACAGTCAGGAATCCATAGAGAAAACGATAGAACTTTCGATACTACATATATGCTATGTATCGTCTACAATATGCACTGAATGAGTTAAAGGTACACTTAACTATGCCAGACAGTCGCGAATATATATAACAATCATTAATTTTTTTAATAACTGACAAGACAAACGGATTAAATTCCTGCACAATGTCGCACGGTTCAAGAGATGGACGAGAAAACATCCGTTAAATTTAAATATTGGCAGAGTGGATAGTTCCTTGACATTAGCCGTTGATGTGGAAATATCTTATTGTATGCCTATACAGATGTATACAGAGAGCGGTTGTTACGTGAGTCGGCGAGTGCAAGACATGAACTGGATACGAGGTCGACGACCCCGATAGAGCAGGATTCAGGACTCCAGCACCACCGCGGCATATTGAGTGCGACTCGACGGTCCGTTTTGGGAATGCGCCTACGTTAATACTTGGTGTTATAAGGTCGGGTTGTAGTTTATTAATGTGAAACTCTTTCGCCATCGAGACTGTAATCGATTTGATATTCTTTTGAAAATAAAATTTCGTAATATCTGTTACTTAATACACGTTACAAAGTGGTCACAAAAAAAATGCACTAATAGTGTGGATGTTAGTGTATTTTTCTGACGTAAAGTACGTTGATGTATTATTTGTAGCACTGGATGCGTTGTTTAATGCCTATTTTGATCCAATATCCGCAATATCCAAGAAAACGTGAGTTTTTATATATAAAAAAGCCGCAACAATAAACCAACACACAATGCCGTACTGTGCTGACTTTAGAAAGGCTCTCTCGACCCTATTGTTAGCGCAATTAACGGCTTCGTTGCTCAACCGAGAAAGGGCTATTCATACTACCAGGCGGATGTTTTCAAGATATTATTTTGTTTCGAAGTTTTTATTCGCTTGAAATTCATTAAAGACCCCTTTGCATGTGTTTTGTTAAGTTTGGGGTTGAAATTCTACTCTGGCACGCCTTGCCTTGTTAATGACCTCCACAATTATCAGATGACGCTTTTTAAAAATCATTAATTTTCATAACAGTATATCTGAATGACCTTTTATTAAGGACGGTTAAAACCGTCGGTACACTTAGACCTCTTAGTTACAATTATAGTCATGTCGCTTTTATGTTATCAAAAAATATAGTGCACAAATCTTTGCTCACATAATCACATAAGAATAATGTGTTCGTAGCACTACTTTAACTAGTAAAACACCTATATAAACAAAACATAATAGACGCTTGACTACCGAATTACATACATACTCACATAAAATCGATAAAAATTACCCTAGCTTTGCATTGCGTTTAATAGCAAAAATGATTAAAATTTTCGCCGTGTCTTCCAACATTTCACGCGTATTTCTGCTACTAGCCCAAAACTATATTTAGCCCACTATAAAAAGTACGGCTGAATTCCAAAGTAACTCTGTAATGGTATGGAGATCTAAAAACATTTCAAATGGCTGGATGCGTATTTACTTTAGTCGGTTTGTAATTGTTGCGGACAAGTAATATAAATGTGTCTGCTCCTGAGTGAAACGAAAACAAGAAAATAAACCTTTCAGATGAAGAAATATGAGCGATGGACAGTAAGGAGAAGTTCATGTAAGATGTTGAGTTAAACGTTCCTCGGTTTTTTCTAGAAGCATTACTCTACAATAATGTCTTTCTAGTTCCCTGACCTCACTTATTAATAAACCACCATCTGCCACCAACTGCATTAAATTTATAAACTTACACGGCGCGGATTTAGAAGAAAATCGTGACGTTCTTACCTTTAAAAGCAGAAAACCAACATATTAATAAATACGATCAACACACAATAATGAAATGCTTATAGATATAGAGCAAATAATATGAATCATGGGCGAATAATATAATGTTAGCGATATAACAGATAAATAATATCGCAAACGCAAACATTCCGATACAAATTATAACATCTGCCGGAACCCAAAGGTCAACTTCAATTGGACTAATCAATCTAGCATTGATTTCGGATACATGAAGAGCAATGAACAATGTTACATTATGTCAGCACAGAGGCATGGCTCCCAGTCAATTGGTGGGTCATAGGGCAGAGGAGATAAAGACCTAATTTGTAATAAGACTTACTGAAATTCGAAGTGGATTCGGACTCAAATATATTCGTAAAGATAACGCACAAATGTAGTTATATATTAATGTTTTATTAAAAATAATTTTATGATAATAAAGAAACGTGGAGAAATGGATTTTTGATTATATTTATCTTGTTCCTAACTTAAATAAACCAGAAGATAAGGTAAAAGTAGATAACAGTAATGGCACGTGATTTTTACATGTGATTGTGATCGTAAACAAAAAATTAAAACCGATACCGAACCGTTTAATATTCACAAAACGTGAAATGTAAATTTTCCTCTCCGACCGTGACCGCCGATTGGCAACGCCTACATTACACACGAAAGTTGAACTGTTATAGTCATAATATATTTGAAGATTTGAATAGAAATTGAGATCACTGTTCGTATTCGGACAACAAACGGAGCGTTACATAAGAATTACATAAAGATACGTTTCTAGATATTTTTCGTCAAATCTATACATATAATAAATCTGCAAGTGGTTGCTGTCTGTACATGGAAGATATTGAACAGAAAACCATTTTTAGGGATCTTTATAGAAGAATGTTTTTTAGATTTTTTGTCTATTTGTCGGTGTGTCTGTTTGTGCGTTTGTGCACGCTAATCTCAGAAACGACTGATTCGATTCGAATGCGACTTTCACTGATGTATGTAAGCTTGCCACAAGCTTCACTTAACATTTAGTGTTTCATAAAAATCGATTCATAAATAAAAATGTTGTGGGACGGGGACGAGAAGGCGGTACGAAGTGCGCCGGGTCAGCCAGTTATAGTTAAAAACTGTGGACCAATAACCAAGATTATACTTTAAAATGTCTTCCAGATCTACGTCGATATGAAGACGTAAGAGGCGAATGCGTTTCCAGATTTGGTGACCGTCTGGCCGAACCGGCCTTACGAGCATATTAAAATGCCGGCTGGCCTCCTCTCGAAGCGAATGTACAAACAATGATCGCTCAGTGCGAATGCTTCGGTGATATCACATGTTTTTTTTTTCTCATTAACAGACGACTCTGCGCTCGAGTACGTTTCGGGCAATTGTAGGGCGTTATTAAAATAAAATGTTTTGCTACACACACCGCCTTTGCCACCGGAGATATTTAACGCTACAGTACTTTAGAACGAATAAAATGAACAGATTCCAATCGGAGAATTGTTACCCAGTCCCTTAGTATAAATGAAAATAAACGCTGACTCTTTAGATCAATCATGGAAGAACAGCATGGAAAAGTGTATGGTGTCTCCTATATAAATGAAACTTTAAATCTCTTTCTGCTTCTAAAAAAACATAAGAAAGTGACTAAGACTCAGTAATGATTTAAGGAGATGTTTTCATTTCACAGATTTTTTTCATACATCAACTTTTTGCTTGTTTTAAAAACATATGTCGCCAAAGTAGGTACAACCACGCTTGCATAATGCACTATACCGTGTTTAGATAATGCATTTTATCTACAATATGCAACAAGCTGACAAGAATGAGTGACTTCATAATAGATCCCTATCTGATAGTATTCAAGAGAATTAGTAAAAGCATCGGTACTAGACGTGATAAGCATTGAAATGCTTTTCATGCGATTCTGAGAACTGTGTCATCGCACGAGTACGTTATAATAGATTGTTAATTTACATTAAATTTCCACGATCGATACTGATCAATTGTGATATAACAACTTTGTAGTTTGCTACTTTTTACCCATGCCTTTGCTCACATTGATGATACAATTATTTTGTCTATTCATCGATAACGATTTTCTTTGTCAAAAAATTTTTTTCTTGATTTTTTTTCTGAACTCCTGTGTTTTTCTGATTTTTTTTCTTAATTTTTATCCAGAAATAAAATGTTTTACCTTTTTGTAATAACCCTAATAATCTACGAATACACATGGCTATCGGTTGTAGTAGACTCAACATTAACAAATTCATATTCTGATTTATACCATTGGTTAGAATAGTTAGGATAACGACTGAAGTAACACATTACATCTTTAGATCTTACACGTAGGCCTTGGTCCTGCCTCGAGAATCATACAAACTAGGATGACATCATATTTAACACGACAAAAATGGATACGTTATTGTGTTGCATCATCAAGGCTATAAACATCCTTCAAACTTATGATACGAAAAAGATCAGAGATTCAGTAGTTTTCATTACAAGCTATGGTTATACTAAATGTGAAATAGAACGTATGAAATTTGATGATAGTTATTAAGAAACGCGAGACAGCTGCAATAAAACGGAAAAATAGATTATTTGAAATATTTTGGTCAATATAAACCCTTTGAAAGGGACAGTGTCTATTTCAAAGAAAAGCTCGAAAATGTGTCAATGGAGAGAACGAGAAATCCAAGTTTATTTAAAACTTTTCTCTCATAAATATGAATTTCGTCACTGCTTTACGATACCAAGACAAAAAACTGTAAAGGGGACTCTCTAAAACCGATTAGAAATAAACCTAAATATCATTAACTATACGTTTAATTGCCAATTTACTTAAACGATAAACAGTGCTATAAGTTATTACTAGTTATTTATTGATTCTACGTAACTAGTAAGCCTTAAGGGTACTGTTATGGACTTACAATCGAGAGAACGTGGGTTAAATCCTCATTCCCTCATTGATGTGAACCCACTTCTAACATAAGCCTTTCAGTTTAGCTGGAGGGGTTAAAAATCTAGTATTGTGACATGCTACTTTATAAGAAGTAAATAAGTACGTCTGCTCCTAAGTGTACACTAGGTTGGCGTACATCGCAAAAAATCATAATAATCCCGAGCTATCCATTGCCTCGTGGGTCAGTTGATTGGTGTCTGCTAGTGACATTGGTGACATGCTACTTTGTAAAAAAAATAGATAAGTAAGTCTGCGCCTAGGTGTACACTAGATTGGCGTACTTCGCAACAAATCATAATAATCCCGAGCTATCCATTGCCCAGTCGGCCAGTTGATTGGTATGTCTGCGCCGATGACCTCGTTGGGGGCCGGGCGTGGACTCTGCAAATAGACGGAGTTTAGGACGCACCCACCATGTTCCGAATGCCTGACAAACTTCATTTGATTCATGCGAACCCAGTAATCCATACTAATGTTGTAAAGAGGTAATATGAGTTTGTATGTAGGAAGTGATCTTCGAAACTACTCATCCGATTAAAAAAATTCTTTCACCAGTAAAATGCTATGTTATCACCGAGTGAATAGGCCATATAGATTTTTTTAAATTTAGAGATTCCTACTAAAATATAAATAATGTAGCCCAAAGTGTAAATAAAAGGCTTATAAGATGCCTTACATAATGTGCGCTGGTAGAACAA
>DWNJ01000113.1:0-19385 GCA_018250275.1 Udranomia eurus | reverse complement strand
AATGTCCAAGGTAACTAATATACTTAGTTGGATAAGGATTAATATTATTCCGTTGTGTGGTTTAAAAGAAGAGATATTCTTATAGTAATGGATATTTTTTACAAAATCAAGCCGACAAAATAAAAAACGTCACTTAGATTAAGTTGGAACATAAGGTTCTCTACTACTACTATTAAGGTGGTCTACTACTACTATTACTAATCGCAAAGTCCTGGCATCAATGTGCGAGTCGAATTACATAAACATAACATACAAAATAAACATAAATAATTTTACATACTATTATAGACGATTTTATTTCAAGTAGATGAATAAGTTTCAACAAAACAGTAAGAAATATAGAGTTTGTAAACAATACAAACTAAGTTGTATAGCGTCGTTAAACGTAATGAATATGTTATTCTGGACATCTATCCATTGTTAGAATATGCATACCTACTTTAAACGAATGTACCCGTAAGCTGCTACCTACAGGTCGTTCATATTCGACGTGGGCTTTCCCAACACATGTCTGAATAAATGCCTTGTACAGTCAGCAGCACAGACTTTATCATTCTAATGAACTTACGTTGCAAATAAATATTGAAATACTATGTACAATGGCATATTATTATTATTATATTACGTTTTACTACTCCGACGAGACGCATTTTACTGTAAAATACATAGTACAGCCATAATGGGGATTCAAGAAAATCTCATTCATGTCTATTTGAATGGCCCATCTAATACAAAAATATATAATAATATTAGAATCAACAAAGTCCGCTACAGAGCAATAACATGACGATATCTGTGGTCGGCGTACCAGTGTAGGCAACACCACGGTGGTAGTTTTGACCACAATGCCAATAGTTATTTACCCTTTAAACAAATTGATGGTAACACAGAATTCTTAATGTGGTTTTTACTTGTATGAAATGACATTGCTTATGCTGGATATTTTTAGCTGTAAGATACTGTTTAAAATTCCTTCATCTTTTTTTTATAACAAAATATTTGCAACAAAAGTACTCACTGCGAATGAGCGATTATAAAAGGTTGTTGGTAAAAACCCTATTGATATGTTTATTTTTTATCTTTAACATAAATTGATTAAAATAAATAATGTTCTATAATTTTCCCAACTAGTATCGAAAAACAAATAATAATTATGCCGTCATTTCATCGAAATCGGCGATGATTCAGGCGTAGATCCCGGCACGTACTTATCGGATGTATTGTACCTCACACTAACATCTAATATAAGGATGGAGGAGACCAGGAAAATCAGTCGTTCATTCGTATCGCGAGATGTGCGCACACGTGTTCCCACTGCTGGCGATGGCTCTGCTCGGCGCTCTACACGGGAGCTGCGGCCGGCCACTCGACAAATCATTGACCCGCGACGCTACCCTCCGAATGGAACCGGCCTATTGGGACAAACGAGAGCACATACAAGCCCATTCTTGGCGAGGAGATTACCGGACGGTTGAAGAACCTCAGCTGTCGACCACCGTCGGGACTGTCAAGACGAAAAGGAGCCCACAAGTTTTAACGCGAAAACGTTATCTTCGAATCAAGCCGCCATCACCCGACGATGAGAATTCCACGTTTTTCCCGAATCAAGTGATGGAATACGAATTTAATGTATTCAGAAACGACGATCTACGAACCCAAGGCTTGCACTAGTTTACTGTATGTTGAATTTTAATTAATACCCGCGTAACTGCGCGTTGTTACTGGCTTAAAGTGACACCATTCTGGGTAATTTTAACATTCTGTTTTGTTAGAGTTGAGCAGTTGGGCAATTTACTCGGTTCCTATATCAAACGTGTTAGTTAATTATTGTCTTAGATTAAGGATCTTTTGACAAAAAAAACCTCTATATATAGGTACGGAGTGATCTTGTGATATGTTCTGATGTTTATGAATTAGAGTACTTTAAACAAATTTCAGAACACTTGACCAAAAATAATGTTATCTTTTCATATTATAAGAAGAAAATTCGTTTATCATCAATCATCCGCTAATCGGATCAAAAACAACCATGTAACACGACTGTGTCAGAAGTAGCAATGTTAATTATTTTAGTTTAATTTTGTTATGTAACAATTTTAGCATATATTTAAATTAAACGTTGTGACTGATTTATATTAAGTGTATTTTAGACTGTTTTTTACTTTTTACCTGTAGTACTACTTAAGATTAAGAACCATTTAGCTATTAACACCTAAATGTGAAAATGGATTATCATTATATTTGAAATTAAATAGTGTTTCACAACATATATTTCTAAATTGATGCTTTAATAAGGTAAAATAGATGTAAACAATGTAATTATGTACAGTATGAAATTAACGTATGTAACGTAAAGAAAAACAAATGTTCTGTTAGACAGAACGCAACCTTACCAAATGCCAATCAATGTTAATTCTTATGAACGCGAACGGGTCGGTCGACAACTTTTCCCCAATGCCGCCGCCGCTTATCTGGGTCAGGCGTAAAACCCATTCAAAAATACCATTGTCACAAATGTAACCAATAATATTGCAACATCTGGGGAAAAGGGGTTTTCCTATAGCGAAATCGAAACAAATCTAATACGTATGAAGCAACTCATATTAGACAACTCGTCAGACTGTTAACTTATTACTGATTAGCGAAAAGTTTACAATCTGATGAGTTTCCTAGACCACTGTCCCTACCATATGTGTATAATCTATCATTGTGCCTAAATCGAGCTTATCTGGAGTCAAACATGTATTGGTTAATATTGAATGATGCCTGGAAGAATATGGTTTCACCCTTTAAAAAATTTTATAATATTTATTCTCTCTTTATGCTCTAGATCATGTACATACCGATTACCTGTATGGCATTACACTATAATCGATTTTATATCTAATTGTGATTTTCACATAATATACCAATAAACGCCCGTGTACAGAGACATCTACCGGAGTAAGTATCATATTATTATATAACTCAATGTATGAATTGCGAGATTTAGACGTTTTAATGAACAAAAATAAAAAACAAGTTCACGTTCATTGCCTATTAATTATTTACTAATTTAATTAATTTAAAGAAAAACGTTTTACCATAATAAAAATATTTTACCAAGAACACTACTTCCATCTAGTAAGAAATAGCAACATTAATATGAAAATCAGAATGGCCCACATATTTGGTTTGCTTTTGAGTTTATGGAAGTCAAATTATTATAAGACAGATTTTATAATAATCTATCTAAAGTTATAATTATTATTTAGTGTTTAGTAGTTTTGTTCATCGTCAAGACCAAAACTAAATGTTGTTACCAAATAACTTAGTATTACTTTTCTTTCTTGCATTTTTTATCGTTGTATTACTTTCGTTCGGAAAATCTACCGTATATATTATATTATTATTAAAATAGTTTATCATTTATGCCATAGCAGAAACGGAACATTTGAATCTGGTCACACCGTCTCTCGAAAATGTCAAATTAAATGTCATTTATTACGCACAGTGATCGCACGGGTGTACCGCTGCGAGTGAAGAATTGATTTTTTAAATGTAAAGTTAAGCTAAACAAACTGTAACAATGTTAGCATAGTGTGTAAGTGGTGCCGTGCAACCATGGGCTACGACATTGGATGGATCATCCCGCGGCTGCGGAACCCCGGGCGCCTTTGGAACTTCACGAGCTCAATCACGGTGGCCGTCGTCGGACTGTTCAGCAAGATCATCATAGGCAAGTCTCAGTAGTGAATATATTTGCTGAGGGGTCGATGAAATAGGTATGGTTTTACGTAACTATCTCGCCGTCTAACGCGACGTGGTTACAATGAAACTGGTTCGCGGAGTCAGCGAAACCTGAACTAACTGTTTACCGTGCACGATTGCCGCGAAGTGCACGCACCCGATTGCTAATACAATTACAACAACAGATTTCATTTACCACAAAAGTTTTCTCCGAACCAGGGGGGCATATTATATATTGTTTACTTACCTTTGCCAAGCAATACTTTTAATTGTTATTGATTTCAGTTAAAATAACGCCATTAAACAGTATCAAAATTATAAAGGAAATTTTAATTACCACTACATTGTAGTTGTAGTAGTAGTGTAGTAGTTCTATCAAACAAAGAAAATTCCACAAACAATTTGTGTTTATGATCACTATTGATAATGGACTTTATGTTTGTATATAAACAATAAATCAAACTAATAATCTCCTTGAACTTGTCATACTGCAAATCAGACAAAGGCATTACTAATAAGTATGGTCACATTAGTAATTTAAATATTTCTCTTCAGTAATTTAGTTTTCTACATGAGTATTACTTTAATTGATATTGGTTATAGTAACTAGAAGAGTAATTTACTTCTGCATTCTTCTGCAACTCAACTAGTGTTTTCACTTTTATTTATAAAGTTATCTGGTAGCTTTCTATAAATATCATTAAAATTAATTTTTTTTGGAAACATAACATTTTACTTTTGTTTTTTAGAGGAAGAACAATGAAAAAATACAGACCTGTTCTAATCTATCACATCAGCCTGATTGATGGAATTAACTTTAAATGAGCATAGCTACTTAGATCAGATCTTCCTTTATTATTTTGTGGTTATAATGTACCTAAATTCAGATTTCAAATTATATTGATTGATTGCAGACAATGCAAAAATCAGGTTATTCAGCCCACATTAAAGTTAAAGTTGGATTTCTACTTATCATAATTCTATATTATTATTTTTTTAAATATATTTACCTAATGTAGATCATAATCAATGTTTGTTACAATATAGTACAATAGACCTTGAAAGCACTAAATACTTGTAGGAGAGTAGGTACTTTTATGCAAATAGAGTTAATAGTGCTGGAGGTCAGCGGTGCCAACCAATAACGCCTCTACGAATGTTGTTCAACATGATGTGTTTACCTTGCCCAAAAACTTGTATGCCAATTAATTTTATATCTTATTTTTATTGCGAAAGGTATGAAGAAAACATAGATAATCTATCTTTGATAATATGTGTTATCCAAAAGATTAGAAGTATTAATATCTTTAGTCATTTTTGTTGCACAATCAATCTACCTGTGGACCCCTACTATGCATTAATTGTTGCTGCAAGCTTTAAGTAAATTTTAGGCATTAAGCAATGCCTAAAATGTATAGACTAGTTATAAATGTGAATTAAACAACACACATTCTTACGGGTCAGGTATTTGCGCTCTGCTAATGTTGGAAAAGAGGGCTTTACATTACTTACATTATTTATCAATATATTGTTTATTATCAATTATTGGACAGTAATATATTGTTCAAAAGTCAACATTGCAATGCATTGCACTATATATTATAATTACTGACCGATGGATATTTTGACATGTAAAATTAATAGATAATTGGGTTTTTTGCAGAAATTTATGGGGAAAACATTGTAACTATATTGAATACTCGTTTGAAGTCGGTTCTTACTTATTTTTAATGTGACCAGGAGATAGCCTTGATTCATTTCCTATTAACTTTAATAATCCGATCTTTTAAAAAAAATATTTTGGAACTTTAACCGACCCTTATTTTCACAACATATTTTATTATCGTAAACTTTTACGATATTTACGAAAAAGGAGCGTAAACAATACATATATAAATTGTAATATCGAAATACTCAAGTGTGAATAAAAGTAATGTATAATTAATAATTCAGTACTTTGCAAGGTCTCTAACACTAATCACTACTCCATGGCCACGGGTTGTATGTAGTTTACGAATAGATTTAGAAAATATTTGTTAAATCTACTTATCTATGATAAATACTTTTCGCATTTCCGATAAGTGTCTTAAGCTGGCATTTATTTAAGATTTGTTATTATGATATAGAACGGAATTATTAAAGTAACTGATAAATATTTTTTTACATTCTCCTAAAGATATATTATACAATAAATAAATACCTTCCTTTTATGGTAACATGCTGATTAAAATGTAACTTTGAAATTAAGGAAAAATAAACATAATTATAGAAACGACCTTCTTGAATTAAATTTTTAACTTAAGCTGAGTAGACTAAAGAATTACAAAAACATATAGGAATTTGTAATTATTTTGTACTAAGACAAGCTTCGCCCGCAGGCAACATCACGCGCAATTCAGAAAAATCAAATTTGAATAGCTTTCAAATATAATCAGGCCAATCTGTCAGCCGAATTGTCAGAAATTGCGCATAATCAGAGCAGACAGCAGCGGTTGACTCGGCAATCGTTACTTTGTTAACGCGTTAACTCGATTACGGCGACATTTAGAATTCAGTTTTAGTTACCGACAATTATCGGTAATCTTTAGGATCGAAGAATATATACCACCTATGAGAATCTCTATCCTATCCTATGAGAATCCTATGAAAGTCTACGAAATAACGTTAAGTTAAAATAACTTTGCTAACAGATTAACGACCGACATCGTTATCTAAGTCGAGCCTTTCAGCATCTGAACATACATTTAGCACATCCGCGCATCCGCCGTTCAGACCTTCAATACTAACCCAAGCAAGTAAGGCCACACTTCCTATATCAGCGCTATGTGATCCCTATTGTGATCGTGTTTTCATCAAATACGGGGACAAATTTTAACTTACATGAAAATATTAATTAAAAAGACCGATGTGCGTGCAGAGTTCCTGAACAAGACGACGGTGTACAACCGCGAGGCGCTGTCGCGCGCGGTGCGGCGGCCGCGCGACGTGCCGCTGCTCACCGTCTCCAACCACCACTCGTGCTTCGACGACCCGGGCCTCTGGGGTGAGTGTTGCACACCGCATTGCACTCACGATACTATTAACATAGTTGTGTTCTTTAATTGATCCATGTACGACAACAACTCAAACATAAATCAATAATGGAACACCATAATCGGGCTTCTTGTCTCATACCTCTTCTGAAGGTGTCCTCTGACGATACACCTAGCCTGTTTTCGCGGTTCCGAAACAAAATAGGATATCGAAAGAGATAAGTTAGTCTCTTGATAATCGCAATATACCGTGATGTCTATGAACTCCATACTACAAACAGGGGACAAGCACGAGCATTGACATTAGAACTGCTTGCTTTACGGCTGAACCCTGAACTTTGACGAGGCTATTAATGTATCATCAATAGCGCACGCGCACCGACCAATGAGGAGGGTGACCGACCGATAAATCATACGGGCAGGTACGATTTTATATTAAACATAATCATTTGTGTACCATGTGTCTGCAAAATAATTTGTCATAATAACTGGGAAAATAGCCACGCAATAAACATATAATACTATCCTTTTCGTAATCAAAACTTCCTGAACGCGAAGAGAAACTCGTAACAGGGTTATGCAAGACATTTAACATATTTTGGCGGTTAAGGTCATTAGCGCACATTGTGAACTGCCGTTCGTGCTACGCGAACTTTTAACTTTTTCGTACGCCATATAAACAACATTTTGCGATAATAGTGTGTTTAAAAAAATACTAAAATTCATAGTAGTAGAAGTAGATAGGTATCTCACACGTGAAAAGACTACGTCGGGGCCACGTCACCATGACGTCGCTGTATGATTATTCTGAGCAGGCGCGCCTCGAAATATCCGTAAATTAATTACTTAATTATATTTCCTGTTATCACATTTATGCCAACACGTATTATGAAGGTCTATATGCAGTAAATACCAAGTAACTCGTAATGGGTGAAAGTTTTAAAGTAAACCTATTAAGATTAAGACACAACAAGTTACAAAAACAATTCAAATTAAGACTTTACATGAAGTGTTCCAATCATGAAGGAATCGTTTAACCTGAGTGTTGCTTTTGATCAAAAGCGTTAATTTAATATCATTTACATTGTACCTACTTAAGCGTCGGAATCATTAGGCCGCTAGTATTGTTAAAATATTTTGTCATGGTGCCAGTGCTCGCCTTCGCTCGGCCTCGCCTCGTGTGCTCGCCTGACCCTGTTCTTAAATATTTCACTGAATAATATATTTCCGCCAATCGCACATATATGCCATCCAAATTCCCATCAATACCATACCATCAACATGTGGCTTGTATTAAGCCACATGTTGAGGTAAAATAAAATGTTCAAATGGTAAACAATATGATTGTAAAATTTGATGATTTAACAGTTAATGCTCAAGGCAAGGTTCTTGACAATTATTACATGCAGCATGACCAGGTTTAAAAGATTAGTAGTAAGTATAAGATATACGGCGCAATGGTTATTGCAACTGCTCATATCTTTTGACCTTTGATAGAATAACATCTCTACAAACACTGTTTGTATACTAGTATCACAGTGTAATATAGTCATATTAATTAAACTAGCCGACCCGGCACACTTCGTGCCGCCTTCTCACCCCCGTAACATAATTGAATTATTTATGAACCGATTTTTATGAAATAAACACTTAATGTTAAGTGAAGCTTATAACACCATACACCAGTGAAAATCGCATTCAAATCGGATCAGCCGTTTCTGAGATTAGCGTGCACAAACGCACAGACAAACAGACAATAATTCTAGAAATCATGTTCTTGGGTTCTTTTCTTTAAATAAATACCGCTAAAATGGTTTTCTCATAGATATCTTCCTTGTACAGACAGCAATCACTTACAGATTTATTATATGTATAGATGTAAAATATGTATATATATATATATATCAGTAGGCGTAGGAAGCATTATTGTATTGATGAACGTATCACACTTATATTCATTAGCTAGTTATGACACGTGACTGCGCTCTGATTACTGGGCAAATGGAGAAATCATAACTGCAGCGTTATACATCATTGATAATGAACTCGTTTACTGATGAACTGACTACAGCTCACGACTGCATTCGCGTGTGGTGATGGTGAGAATTTCTTGCATGTATGTGGCTAGCAGCGAGCTGATGCCAGCTTTTAAGTCGGCAAGTAGTCAATCGTCATTTCGGCATACCATACCACGTTCAACGTTGGTTCAACGTTCTCCCTCCACGCGACTTCTCAAGCGGGGTGGAGTTTCAGTCGGTGGCCTCTGCTGACTCACTGCTCCCTGCTTGTTATCGCGTCTGCCCGCGCCGCATCTCACGCAAGCCTGTCACTAGTGTTAACGGTAAAGGTCGAGTTTCATTCTCCAGCTGCTTAAAATTATCGATCGAATCCACTCAAGTGTAATTAACTGAAAACATGAACATGATACGAAACCTAGGTAGGTAGGCTACCTCCCTACCTACCTATTATTGCTGGTATATATCAAACTCATGTAAAAAGTAGATAAACAGTAACCAAACCTACAGATATCATTTATAAATAAGCAGAATTGGAATCTATTGACATTGGATTTCATCAACACATAATCTCGGGAGTGTTGAGAGTTAAAATATTTTGCGGTGCGCTACGAATGCCCAGCGCTTCTCCGGAGCGTAGGTCGCTGCAGTAGGTATCTCGGAGTTATCTCAATTTCAGTAATGAAGTCTCGTCCCAATCTCGTTATTACAGCGGTGTTTTCGTGGAAACTGTAAAAACAACTTTGGTATTGCATCCACGGCGCCGGTAACTAAATCAATAAGCCGTATTCCGTAGACCGGGTCTCAAAATAAAAACGTCATGTATTTTTGTCAACGTTTTCGGTCAATCAATTGACGGATTTAAAGTGATGTGCTATGTATATGTATTTTCCCTGTTTGTGCGGAGAGACTCGTATATCTATCGCTAGTACTATACTTGCAAAAAGCGGGAATCTCAGACTCTATGTTTATTGGACCATTCTTATACTGGTTGATGATTTCCATGTGTTCATTGCACGGGCTGCTTAAAGTTTCTTTCCCAATATTTTTACCCACCAGGCGAGAATTTCAGCTAGATGAAAACACTCGTCCCTAAAAGGTTTGTTGGAAATTTACATGACGTAGTGGTAAATGCATATACATGTCGTAATGGTAAATTGCAACCTAACGAGACCGACCGGAACTTCTTACTGCACAACCTTTTATAGTGATTGATCGAACCTGTATTTACATAGATTGTAATGCGCACTCCACAATGTCCCTGGGCGAATATTCATTATACTCGCATATTGGTGCAAAACCTTAATAAAATGATTTAATGTACATGATATTGCGCAATTAAATGCGGGTCTGCGTACGAACGCAATAGTTATTACATATTCAGTGCGCACTGAATACCAATCATTTACACACATATATTACATCGAAAGAATCTAAGTCATTATCAAAAGTTACGAAATCGGGCCGCGTTATCGAAAAACAAATTTTATGTGTAAGTTCCAACCGCATCAAAGTGCTTGACGGTAATAATTCAAAATAATGTTGTCTCACAGTCAGTGTTGGCAGATTAATTATTAACCGCTCATAACATACGATAATAGACAAACAGCGTTATAAAAGCGTGTATTTAATTCATGTTTAGATAATAACAACTATTACAATAGAATTTTCTAGAAAATACTGTTCAATGTACAGGCAGACACATCTCATTTGAGTTACATACATGCCCGTATTGAATATACGTGTGTATGTATATAAGTGAATTGTTATCATCCAAGAGCAATAGCAAGTCGGTCTTATTCGATATGAATAGACTTGCCCCATTTATAGTTATCTAACGATAGTCTCAGTTCATGACATTGTAGTCGTCCAGTAGTACCGTCGTACCGTCGTATGCTCTCGCCAATTGCACAACGATCTGTACAATGATACGGAGATGCGTCGGTGTACACGAGGAGCGCCATGTATGCGCGCTCGCAGCTATATATTACATGAGCTTTAAGGTCCCTCCACTGCAGGTTCTGCACCATCCGACCTCAACCACCATTAAAATCTGGTTACTCTTGAAATAGCTGTTTGGTCTACTTATCAGCACCCGTTCCTTTCGGTGATGTTACACCGCAGTCGAGCTACATAAGTTTTACTTACTTTCATGGGGAAATATTTGGCTAATGCTCACTCACCGTCTTGATATTGATTTGCGATCTTCTTGCTAGAGCATTCTTGCGGTACATCCATGAACAACCTGTTATCGATGTCTTGATCGAAACTTTGATCCCCGATAACTGGCGATAACACGACTTTTACATCATAATACGTAAATCCCATAACATATCAGACTTTTAAAATCGCTCTGATCCTTATATTTAAAAAAGGCAAACAATATTGCACGCATCGAAGAGGTAGTATTTTACCTTTGTATTACATACAAATTATTTTTTTATTACCTTTATAAAATTACATACATTTTATGAGCAACGACAGCACCGATTAAAAATCGGGGCCGTATGCTTCAATCCGGGTTTGAGTTTTAAACATGAATTTTTCGGGTTACGTCAGTATAGATCAATTAAATTAATCATCAATTAGTTTATCGATGGCTTTTGATTTTAAATATATTCTATTATAGATACAACAAACTGAATAGTTGACAGTTTTGGAACATACAAAAATACCAGCTTTAGTCTCTCTCACTTTATCGTGACTTATTGTTAGTCATGTTGTATTACTTCAAGATTCAGAATGATTTGAGTACGTAGTGGACAACCAAAACTAAAACGAATAGGTAATTGTTTGTCGCAAAAAGTGACCGGAATCGATGGAGCGGCTAACAATCACAGTGCAAACGAACGTCAGCTGAGTTTTTGTGGTAGACACAATCGCAGACGCGACCCGCGCCACCAGTCGCTTGCAGCAGGAAGGTCTGATCTTCAAAACTTATAGCTTGTAATATTTCCCGAATCCACAACTCTCCCCGAGAGATCCCCGAGAGATGTGCCTGATGAGGCGACATGCTGATGGGTACTCGAGAGTTAAATTTAGAATTAGAAGAGAGTTAAATTACACATTTCCAAAAAAAAACTTTATATATGTAAAGTGCCTTTGATCAGAACAATTGTTACTCGGAGCCATTGTTAATTCAAGCCTGTTGTGTGTTTATTGTTTGAAGTTAATCTTGTATTCCTCGGTGAATAGGAGCAGGCGACTAATCAAATAGCGCCCAGCTCTGTGGAGCAGAACACCCGATCTTAGTGAGCCGCTGCGTTACGCCCTGAATACCAAATTATATATCAGATTAGATCATAACTCCAGCGACCTATTTCCAGTTCAGTTGTCAGTCGCACAGTTTGTCCTGAGACATGGATCTCAATTTGCCCCAGCCTTCTAAATTGACTTCCAGCCTTAACTGTTTAGATTTTAGATGCTCTATCGAGAACCCAGTTTTTATGATCACAAACTGAATCGGTCATTCTGATCTACAACTGAATAATAGACTTCGCATTATTATACTATTACCTTGAATTATGTTGTACTTATTTTAGGAACAATTGGCTATGAATATGAAAAAATTATAAAAGTATTATAGTATACCTACTAAGAATTTTTGCAGACGTCATTTTTCTAAGGAACTGAAAGAAAGTCGTCGAAATTTAATGAGTTCCAAACAGCAGAAATACATATGTTAATGATCGTGTAATAATAGTAGATTGATTGATTTATAGTGAATAGTTTTATTTTTTCACCGGTTGCTCTTTTATTTTTAATTCTTAATTAATGTAAATATCGCTTAAACGGAGCTAATATAAAGTGAGGGCAAACCGCGGGTTACTAGCGAGCACCAGTGGGCCGGGGCTCCGGTGGCAGGGTCTAGGTCGGGAGTCGGGTCGCGCGGCGGACTCGTTAGTGGCGTGCCTTAATTAAATACCTACCGCGCTCGTGTAATGAGATTGTCGTACAAACACCTCGAAGTACTCACGGAACATACTGCTCGTTATGTTAAATGCTGCTAACGACCTCGACGTTTTCTGTGACTTTTGAATCGTTTAATTAAGTCTTTTCATAAATAAAAAAAGTACCTACAGAGTAAAGGCATTGGAGCATACTCCACTCACATCACTTACACTACTAAATTCATCTTGTATTTATTCATTCATGTACTAGCATTATTATGCTGGGTTCTTAAGCCTCTCGTTTATGACGTAGCTGAAGACTTTAACCGGTAATGCGATACCGCTTGTACCTCTCCGGTCCCTAACTGTACGCGTATTGTGGTGTTGCAGGCGTGCTGGACGCGGGCACGCTGGTGCGCGGCTGGCGCATGCGCTGGGCGCTGGCGGCGCACGACATCTGCTTCACGAACGCGCTGCACGCCGCCTTCTTCGCGCTCGGCAAGTGCGTGCCCGTCGTGCGCGGCGCCGGCGTGCACCAGGTGCGTGCGGCCCCCCACGGCCATGACAATTTACACTCACCGATTCATATACTAGAGTCAAGAATAAAATGTTTATTTATTCATTATAAGGTATACAAATACATAATTAAAGTCATCGGCTTTCAACGTCTTCGTAATAGACCGGGAGAAAAAAAAGACGGATGAAGAAACCTCCCAGCAGTATTTTAAAAATTCCACATAAATTCAATCCGCATTTTGATTCCGACCCGATACAGTTCAGTATCGGGACAGCGGTCGTTTATTTATAATGAAGCTAATTATACAAAATAATAATGAATTCTAATTCCAATTATAACACGGTAGCCGCCTGCTTGTGAAGACGACGCACTCAGTATACAGCTATAAAGTAGCACGATTCTTCGTAATGTCACATGAAACGTAAGATTGTGTGTCGCCCGTCAGCCGGCGATGGACTTCTGCGTGGAGCGGCTGTGCTGCGGCGAGTGGGTGCACATCTTCCCCGAGGGCCGCGTGAACGTGAGCAAGGAGCACGTGCGCTTCAAGTGGGGCGTGGGGCGGCTGGTGGCGGACAGCGCGGCGCGCGGCCGCCCGCCGCTCGTGCTGCCCGTGTGGCACGAGGGCATGGAGCGCGTGCTGCCCAACACCGAGCCCTACCGCCTGCACCTGCGCAAGCGCGTCTACCTCGCCGTGGGCGAGCCCATCCACCTGCACCCGCTGCTGGACAAGTTCGTGCGCCTCTCACTACACCACCACCACCACACTACACTTGTACACATGATCTATGACGCCGGCTGGTCACGATCACTCGTCAACATGTCAACTGTTTATAATTTGAATTAAAAAGTTAATGTGCTTTAAATTTTTATCGAAAAAAAATATTATTTTCAATTAACTCCTTCTTTATATTATACAAAATAATGATAATTCAGTGATTTCAATTAAATTCATAAAAATATGCATTTTTTCATCAATGTAGGGAACATTATGACATTATTTTTACGACACGTAAAAATTATCGTCCGTAAACCGACTATACAGACAACCATTTTTTTTTTATTTCAAATCTTGCTATCTACACGTTTGAAACTTCGAATTTAAAATATTTTTGCTCGATAAAGTATATGCAATGCAATACAGAATACTACTTATTATACTCGCTCAAAGCTTTGGAATTATTCATCAAGTGAATATGTTGTCTCAAGATAAACGGATCTAAAATAGTTTAATCTATGATATTTCAGATTACGAGATGCAAACGCGTCCGAAGAGGAGACGCGGCGCGTGATCACGGAGCGCATCCAAGACGAGCTCATGCGCCTGCGCGAGCGCACGCACGCGCTCATCCTGCGCCACGCCCCCTGCGACGCGCCCCCCGCCGCCGACCCCGCCCCCGCCGCGCCGCACGCCAACGGCAAGGCGCACGACAAGGAGGTGTAGTGCGCGGCCCGTGCCGCTGGCTGCCAGGTGCCAGCGCCTCGTCCGCCCGCCCACCTCTGCACGTGCTGCACTTTGATTATGGAATAATGGAATATCGCAAGCCTCACGTTCCTTCTCCCGGCGGAGCGGCGCGCGAGCTTCCAGGGACGGTGACCGCTCGACCGATGGGAGTCCTTGCTGATCTATCGTTATTATATTCATGACGTATGCGCCAAACGTCGTTAAAAATGTATACAATCTTAATCGCAAAGAAACGTCGTCGAAATTAAGATTTTACGTATACATTGATGTCTATCTAGTTTGTCTAAACTACGCAACAGGCTCGGACGTTTTCTCCTCGCGAGGCGCGCGAGTGTGCGTCCTCGTATCGCGACTGTACTAGCACGAGGGATGCGTTACTATTGAAGTGCGACACTGCAATAGATTGAGGGGACAGTAGAAACTATTTTTACCGTGTTATACGCGTAAGTAGTGTAGTCCGGGGCCGGTCCCCGGCTCGGTCCGCTCGGGCCGGGACACCCGACGATGAGATCTTCTCGATCTCGTCCGGGAGCAGCTTTTTTATAAACCGTTACTGGATAAAGTGTCTGTTAAATAATTATTTTGTCCGAAAGATTTAGTATACAATATTAAGAGTATAGATATTGTACGGGCGGCGCTCGCCTCGCGCGGAACTGTCGACGAGTCGATTTCCGCGTGATGTCAAATTACCTCATATTATACTAATTCATTAATGAAGTAGACATTTAAACTAATATATATAATGTACTTATACTTTTATATTGTCACCCGTGCGGTATCTCACTGAAATCGTAGTGATATTGGGCCGGTTGTGAATGAATGATTGTGAGTGTTCGAGTGACGTATGCGAGGAACGGTGAGTATTAACTATACCATATCAGAGTTACACGACATAAATATACAAGACGCTAAGTTTCTATGTAGACGTTAGATTTTTTACAACTCTTTACATTGTTATCGTCTGTATACATTTATAACGTGTGACCGCTCCGCGCGATGATTTAAAAGCTTTTTAATATAAAATAAATTTTATTTTAGTGAAAATTTTCAACGACGTGATAAGTGTAAAAACGTCGTTGCTGACTTGCACGCGGGCACATGCGAGGCGGCCGCGGGGCGCGGGCCGCGGGCCGCTAGTCGGCTCGCGTGTGTGAGGAGTATTTTAATAACTGTAAAATTCTAACATATTTATCTAGTAAATGTTGTATGTGTAGTGAAATATTACCATGTTGCGGCGGCGTGCGTGAGAGGGCGCTTTGTCATTTTGAATACTTTTCAGCACTGAGTTACCGAAAAGGGCCGCTTGTCTATTTATAACTTGCCGATCGCACATTTTTACACTTACGTGTTATTATTATACTAGTCAAAATTGGGAGAAATCTGTCCATTGTCACAAAATCAATCCTACATTTTAAATTGAGTCCGTTGTGAAAGATATTTTAAGCGCAAGTATTCTTATTGAATTTACACTGTAATAATAGTGTAGTAATAATATTCATGCGGTTTGCTATATATGCTAAATTATTGTGCTGCAAATCGTTTACGCTAGACCAGATCTATTTTCAAATAAAGCAAATAAAACTACCCACGATTCGAATTTAAGACTACTCTTCTGAAACGAGATAAACAATAACCCAGACAGCCAATTACCGAATTAGGAAAACAAAGATAAAAATATTTGAAAGGCACGTCGGTGCCGCGACAACTGCGCCTGGCGGTGCATTAGTCATGTGGGCGGGACTTGCGGTCCCTGTGCGCGTGAGTGCGCGTGAGTGTGCGTGTGTGTGATGTGTTGTGTTTCGTCGCTATTAGTTACTTGGAAATCGATTTCCTGTTATTTTGCAATCGATTATTGAAGTGAAAACTTTGAATTAAATATAGTGGGAGGGGGAGGGAGGGAGAGGGCGTTATTGGGATTTTTTTTTTATGTATATCGCGGCAGTTGAATTAAAGCCGACGCCTGACTTTATTTATTGACAAATTGTATCTACATTAATATATTTACCGGCAACCGCGTAAAAGCCCGTATCTATCACCTAGAGTATAAATCAGGAGCTTTTCGATTCATACAAACTGTAGCCCATCACTAAAAATAATTTTGATACCGAGTTTTTAATATTTTTTACGAGTTTACCTAGTTGGTATCGTTTACAATCGAGAGGCTCTTACAATAACTTTATAGATATCTTTGTTCGATGGAATCGTGAGAAACATCATTCCAAACCGAAGCGTGCTGATATTAGACATAATTGTAAGTAAGCAAGTATTCGACTGTAACGTTGATCCGCCATGTCTGCGACCAAAGACTGTTTGCACGCGCGTGCAGCTTCACTCTATATGCGATATTTTGTCAAGTTTGTTAACCGTTTTTAACAGAGAGAAATACATATGTGAATTGTTACGTTGAAAAGGTTCAGTGAATATTCTAGAACGGAACGTGCAAATGTATAGAATAATGTGTTAAGTTTAATAATTTGATAGTATTATTATAACAGGCGCGGCATGTATGTATATTTGTTACGAACGTTCTAACGCTTCTTTTTTATATTGTATTGGATGTAAGTCTTCCGCACAGCTTCGTACCGGTAGATGTGTTGTATCGAGCTCGCGGGCCGACCGCCGACCGCCGGCCGACTTATGGCACAATCATTTTATAAATATTACGTACATTTTGAAACGAATATCGCACAACAGCGTCGCCGACGGCCGACCACCGGATTATTCTATAGCCGTGAATTAGTTCCAGTTTTTCTATTAAGGATACATTGTATTACAAGTATCATAGAGGTTGCGAGCGGCGAGTGCGGAGTCGGCGTCACTCGCGCAAGCTCGTCCCAGGGAGGCCATAATTACGTGTTGTCATTTTTACCGGGAAATGTGCTTTTTGAGGATCTATGTATATTTTTATTTCAGAAATAAATCGATTGACCTTGATCATAAATGTTTTTATTTCAATTCTCCCCGAGTATTAAATTAATCAAAAAATTTGTAAATCGGTCACTATAATCATTAAATGAAAGATAGCAAGTGATGAATCTCCCACCATTTTATTGATTTCAGTGAGTGTCGAAGGAGGTTCCATAAACAGTTGTTTAACGATAATATCACAGTGTCAGAAGCTAACTTTAAAATACAATATAATGCAATGGAGTACCGCGTCATCTTAAAGACCAAATGTAATGGTGCAAGTTTCTAATTTGAAATAAATATGATTAAAAATTTACAAAAATATTTTTCAAGAATGCAACGTAAAACAATGTTATGTAGCAACACCAATCGGGCGGTCCAACTCGTCAAGGGTGGAATCTTAACTTAAATGCATATTTAAAAAATCCACCACATGTGCCATCTCCTATGAATATATGAATAATAATTACAATCCACTTACTAGCTCAACAATTATTCACTTCAAATAGCAGGGCAGCTCGACACTATTGTGTACAAAATTTAAGAAATATGCACCATTAGAGGAAGTCTTCGCTCATAAATCGAACCTAACTTCAGAAACGTCATATATTTTAAAATACATTTTTCTTTTCCAACTTCTCAATAATACACTGTACATGCTTACAACTTACGCAGATTTGTAATCCGTGAGGATCAAAAGTCAATTAGGAGTTATACGGCATTTTAGAAAATCTTAATTATAAAACAACAATGTTCACAAGCTAGACGAGTGTGTGGGTCGGCAGGCAGACGCCTCGCACACGCCGACAGCTAACAACCACGTCAATCATCTTAATTCTTCCTAAATAAAAATAGTGTAGGTAATATTTATACTATTCATAAATTTTCACTTTCTAAATATAAGTAATACTTTAAACTTTGATGATTGATTGAAACCGCTTTCCGATCCGGTGTAGCTTATCCCAAATATATAATTTAACAATTATTAAATGCCTCATAGGTCTATACAGACTAAATGCTTTCGAACATACAAGTTACATTTTGAAAATTGTTTTAAATATTATCTAATTCAGATGTGGTATTATTCAGACATATTTAGTTATCACATAAAACGTTATATGTAAGCATTGTAAATTATGTTTATGATAAGTTAAATGGATTTAGATTTTTTATAAAAGAATACTTTTGAACAATGTTCTCGATTATAAACATTCATTACATTTATTACAAAGAATGGATAACTATATACTGTACTGAATTCACAGAGTATATAAACGTGTAAAATTATTCGAATGATGAATGAATGATACCACACTTTAAAACATAACTTCTTTAGATAAAAATATCTGATACTAAAAGACGGCAAAACTACCTTGAATTTAATGATATTGAATATGATTGATGACAGTACCAGTTTCGTGTGTTTATAACACTAATGTGTTTTTTAAGTCCCAATATTTAATTTTGTACACTTAGCTTATTCGAGATACTCGTAAAGAACATAATTCAAATTAGTTTGTTTTTTTTAAACAAGTGATTATTAAAATATGTGAAAAGTTATGTGCCAAATTCAAGTCATTAATAACTCGAAATTGGACGATACTACAAAATCGTGATCTTCTACGTAACGTCGTGCACGTACAAGAAGGTCGAGGTGTCGCGGCGTCAGTGCAGCGCGATGACGGAGTTGGCTCCGAAGGGCGGGCGGTACCGGATGCCGAGCGCGCGGAACACCTCGGGCGGCGGCGCCACGTCCGCCAGGTACTGCTGCCCCAGCGCCGCGCACCGCGCCCCCGGCAGCCCCCCGCGCACCACCGCGCGGCACCACACGCC
>DWNJ01000112.1:0-19406 GCA_018250275.1 Udranomia eurus | reverse complement strand
AAAATACAAAATATCATAATTTTATTACTATAATCTTCCATGTACTGGCAACAATCACTTCCAGATTAACTATATGTATAGATTATAGTAATAAAATTATGATATTTTGTATTTTTGCTCTTAATATTATGTAGGCGCAATAATTTTGACTACAGAGGCGAAGCGTATGTTGAAAAATACAATAATACTATGCAATGATTATGTTAATTCAAATTTCGGTCAGTTTTGGTTTAAAATCCGATCATTGAAGTTTAGTCGAGTAATTTCCTTAATAACATATTTTTATTACGGAAAAGCATATGAGCTTACTGATGTTAAGTGGTCAATGCAGTCTATGGGCCATTATTTAATGAATGCAAATGTTTATTGTTTTTTTCCAGGGAAATGTAAAGGACTTCCTTCTTGTTATTTTTTGGCTTGAAGGCTTGAAGGGTGTGGTCAGGGAGACACACTTAACCGAGGCGTTCCCACTTAGACTTCAGGGGTAGCAAGCATCCGTAGTCGATCTAAAATTGAACTGTCGATCCTCTGTCTTGGTTGATTACAGAAGTCCATGGGCAGCAGTGACCACTTACCATCAGGTGGACAGCATGCTCGTTTGCTACCACAATATTATAAAGAAAAAAAAGTGTTAATGTATATAATGCAATTATTAGACAATTAAAGCCTTTCCACATTACATTAAAAATATCAAAACAGTTAAGATTATTCATTTTCATATTTTACACAGCAGATACCTTTGTTACCTCTGTTAAAAGAAAACAATATAAAAAATATGAGAAGAAGTTTTTAATAATGAGAAGATTTAAATTAAGAAATTAAAATATTTTTACAATTTTTCTTTTAAATTAAATAATAATTATTATTATGGCATCACAGTTCGAGATTATTAACGAAAACAATTTTAATTCCACATTTACAATCGAATATCTACATATATATTAAATTAACAATTCCTATTTACAAAATCATACCGATGGTGCAACATTTTATTTATTTTAGTTGTTAACAAAATGTTCTATTTCGTGGTACTTTATGAAATACCATTTTGCGAACCTTTAACGAAATTTTAAAAACAATGTTTTATTAACACAAGGGCAGTAATAAATCTACGTAATAAGCATTCATTTCGAATAATACTTATAATCTAGTATACAAAATCAATGCATACAGAAAATAATACTTATTATTTTACTTAGAAAAGGTTAGTTTTTCTTAATGTTGGTAATTTTTGAAGATGGACTGTGCGTACTTCCCAAAGTACTGCACAGGCGGGAAGGTTGGCAGCGCTACGTTGCTCCTGTAGTCCCTCACTTCGCTGCTCTGAGGGAATTGGGAGCGAAGGAAGCTTGCTCCAGGTCGTAGGTAGGAAGCCTGCCTTACAGCTGCCTTGGGAAGTGGCAGTTGAGTCAGGGGTTTCTGTTGAACGTATCCCGCTGCAAACTGTACTTGCTGTGTTGGCTGTATTGCTTGTTGCACCTGCTTTTGTAATTGCTGAGGCTGGAATTGCAACTGGATTTGTGATTGAGGAAATTGAGGGATATATTGCTGTTGGGGTTGATACTGTATCCGTGACTCCGGAATCACTTGTTGGAACTGAAATTGCTGCTGTGGCTGGACACTCTGCAGTTGGGACAGTGGCTGCTGCTGATACACAAGCTGGGTTTGTAGCTGTTGAGTTGGTTGAAGTTGAGCGAACCTTGCAAAGCCCACTACGCCTTGCGGTTGGACGTTAGTCTGAAAGTAATGAAGAGCTAATATAAGTACCACAGTAAAGACTACTATTGAGAGATGTTCTCTGTGATCTGGTAACGATAAATGTACCAAAATCAGAAGAGACGGTCAGAGTAGTACCAATCAAAACATAATTGAAGCAAATGTTCACACGGGATAATGACAGAAATAAAACAATGCGAATAAAAACTAGAAGCTAACGAAACAGTGTGTATTGACAACAAATACGAGGAATATTACGAAAACCATTTCATCGTGAGAATATTCGCACGATATTCAGAATTACATTTAACGGACAGATGTAAAATGTGAACATAAAGAATGTAGTTTACAAGATACTTCACAAACTTACACTTTATATCATATAGTGTGGTACCCATATGGTACACTCCACGTTCTGAACCTGCCTTGTTTTTATTTCTCACTCATCAATAACACATATCATATCAATTAAGAACTTACTTCGAATGTATGATTTTTATGTATGGGGATGATTCGTGAAATGAAATCATTGAAGCATACACGAATACGTAATTTTTGATAAACCTTATGTAAATACATATATACTCGAAAGCGTATGAAGAATTTCTTTTCAATTACCTGCGCAACAGCTTGTTTATCCGTTATCTGGGTGACTGGTTGGGGTTGCTCTTTCTGTTCAGCTGGCTGGGGTTCTTGGGGTGCTTGGGATTGAGGAGCGAACACGATGCCCGGTCGAACCGATTGGACGATCTGAGCTGGCTGTGTTTGGTACACTAGTGGCTGGGTGGGGACTACTCGTAATTGAAACTGGTTTATCGGAGCTTCCTGGTATTGTTGTCGCAGTTGTTGGTAGAACGGCTGTGCTATTTGACCCAATGGTTGGGGATACGCGAAAGGCTGTTGGACTAATATTGGCTGAGACCTCTGTTGGAGTTTTGGCGAGTATTGTAGATTATTTTGCGATGGTTGTTGCAAGGAGACACTGAGTTCGGCGTACGCGAGATTGGATGGTACGGGAGCGGACACTTCATACGCTGCGGGTACCGCCAGCTGTGGATAAGATAAGATAATTTAACGGGTAATATAGTATAAATACACACAGAATCGTATGTTATTATGATTAAACAAATGTATGGTATGGTAGGTATATACCTTTAATTCATGCAATATATGTATACCATCATACATAATAATAGCGTATTGTTGCGAAGTAGTAATAACCTAATTCAATAGAATGGATTTCTGCAAAGTAACGCCTGATACTATTAATTGCAAAGTAAATACATAAATTAAAGTTAATTGTTAATTAATAAACTTATTGCTATTTAAAAGTAAACTTACTCTGGGCTGATAAGCGGAAATAGGTGCGTAGAGGTTATTGGCTATAGCGGACTGATACGGAGGTCCCTGGCCCGTTAGGAAATCCGACACCTTGGATACGAACGGCACTGGGGTTGAATACGTTTGCTGAAAAAAAGATGCCGAACATATATTATGGTATAAAAATATCAGTGGTCTAAGAAAATTTTTAGTCAACGTGGGAATTCGAAAATTTTATAATAATATAATAAATAATATATAATAAACTCTTTTATTTATTACTAGATCACCCGGCGCACTTCGTACCGCCTTGCCGTCCCCGAACATTCTTATTTATGACCGATTTTTATGGAGCCGTTTCTGAGATTAGCGTGCAGAAACGCACAGACAAACAGACAAAAAATCTAATAATAATTTTTTTGGGTTCTTAAATTGGGTCTTTAAATAAAGACCGCTTAAATGGCTTTCTCTTAGACATCTTCCATGTATAGACATCAATTACTTACAGAATAATTATATGTATAAATATAGAAGTACAAAATGATGATAACTTTCTTGGTTATAAAGGAGCTTGAAATCTGCTTGTTCCTTCCTTTTTTTAATTTTATGACTGGGAAGTAGCAATCAACAATGCAGTCCACCTGACGGTAAGTGGTCACTGCCACCTAGCCTATGGCCATCTGTAATCAACCCAAGAACTTTGAATCTGTTCAAAGTTCTTTCTTAAACCAAAAATGCGTTGCTACCCCTGAGGACTAAGTTGGAACACCTAGGTTAAGTATGTCTCCCCGACCACACCTTTGGAATCAGAACACAGCAGTAAGAATATTGCTGTTATAAGGCAGAAATAGGCGGTGGTGACGCCGGGGTCGAACCGTAAAAGGTTCTACCACCTTCTAGTCCCTCCTACTACACGTTTCTGGTCTAACGGAAAGATTAAATGTACATAATAACTTTTATAAATATTTTCGGAGGATCCAGAAGCTTTTTAATTACGTGTTAGAGAAGGTGTGGCTACGTTGTTGTATATCTATATACTCAGTCCCTTGTATTTATATGAGGCGATGATGTCCGCGTATAACCGTTAATACCATCGATATCAATAGCGAATTGTTATCAAATAGTTATATCCCCACATTAGCTTAGTTTGGGAAACTCGGGGTGAGTTACATTGTAACGCGTTGTACGAATAACAAAAGCTTACTTATAATATTAATTTCAAAGGGCGACGTGATTGCAAAGCGCGTGGGACGCTACGGGTGGGTTTTAATAACTGAGGACTGGGGCCTTGCTGCCGAAGATAAGGCGATTAGTGCCGTAATGCCGACCAGATGACACCGAACTTACGGTACATGTCTTGATGTTACAAACTTTATTAGTATACAAGTCAAGGCAAGACGGTATATCCGTTATATATCAGAGATTATAAGAACGCGGTTTTTAGATGTTCTTTGTTTCTATACATTATGAAAAATGTTTATATTAAAGTAATGCATTACTTCCTAAGTTCTATGTAATATTTCATTATATCGTAGAGGGGAACGTCAAACCCTTGCTGACAAGTTAGCAAACGTAACTATGTAGTTACACTCGGCAGCTTAAGATTGGCTACAATATATGAATGGTAGTCTGTGGAAGGAAGAGGATTGTCAAACCAACCTTGGTCCCATTGGTCCTTGATTCAATAATAACAATAATCCTTGTAATTGCTGTGAGTATGATTTATGAATTTTGTAAATTAATAAGTAGTATTATTTTGCAATATATAAGTTAATTTGTAAGCCCTACTTACTGAACAATAATCTCTAAATATAATTATTTCGGTAAGCCAACATAGCTTGGGCGAAGACTCCTTCAAATAACTGCCCACACATCCCGACGATATATTTATAATTCTCCATTGAGAGCTTAATCTTTTAATGAGAGAGTAAGACTATATAAAGAGGGATTCAGGCCTATCTGAAAAAGTTTACATAAGACGCTTAATATTGTTTCTGCTATTAAACATTACTGTATCGTGCGACCTGAACCTATCGAGCGCGGAAAATCCTATTTCCACTGAACAAAATATGTTGTCCTGCAAAGTGTTAGTACTTAGTACTAATGCTTAGTGAACGAATACCAAGTGAAGCAAGCGAGTAAGTTAAAAAGATTAAGTAATGTTTGGTGAAGTTACGAGTCGTCGGACCGATGCTATCTATCCAATGTTGACCGGACGTAATATTATTATTTAATGAAAACATATAAGAAACTATTTCCACAAAACCAAACAAATGACGGCTAATAAATCAAGTCTGAAATTTACACGTCATTCCGTGAACTTTACCCTGAAAGCAAATAAAGCGATTGATGGAACTAACAGCATTTAGATGATTTCGCTGGATTTGCGAGTCGAAATGCAACAGTTAATGAGGCTCGCTATTGGTTTGCAGCAATTTGTAACAGTTGTAGCACAGAGTAGGGCAGTGGTAGAGGGTAAAAATTATTTATTTTCCTGGGAATTAATTGTTTTATCATCTTAAAAACATGTCATAATTTAAAGACACGCAATACGACCACCAATATAAACGATACACAATTTTTACTGAATTCAGATATAACTTATAGTATAAACTTACAAAACTTCTATAAATTTACAGTATTTTAATAGCAAAAAGATAAGTAATAGAATAAAGTAATATAGTAAATAACTTCATGTCAAGGTAATTCCGTGTACCAACTTGGACAGTAGGTGCAGATATTTACGAGTATGTTTATGATATTTATATTTGTGTTTTAAAATGTATAAATTCCTATTTTGGTTTATAATTAACTTATATAGTCATAGATTTATGGAAACTGCCATAGTGGTATGTACACTATTTACTCAATATAATTATCATAGATATCAGAGATCAATGCTTAGATTGATAAATTAATTTGCTTAAGTACCATCACGCTAATGTGACAGCAAATAATTACATTAACAAGATAAAGTTAGAAGCAATAGGTTTCTCTATGTGTTACTAACCTACGTCTAATATTAATGGTCAGGAAATCGCTTCCACGCGGTTGTTTGACATTAAACTTACAATGAATAATCAACTATTGTGCCGCGCCGTAAATCGCACCGTGAGATAATCCAGACATGAAGAATTATGAATGTAGTGACATTTTGACACAAATGTTGTTTTCTATGTAAATAAACATAATAAAATGCGTGCGTGTGAAGATTTACAATTGACATACTTTGTAGGTTCAAGAAGATGTAGTGACGATTAGGTATATTAGTAATGGTATCGTTGTAGTTGACAGAAAGGTGTTTCTTCCCTTTCTTATATAAGATACGTGGCAGTAATGTGATAATAAAGAGGTTAAACATTATTCGTACAAGTCTACGAATAAATTTAAAGGATAATCCTAACAATTTACAAACAGACGGTGCCATTATCATCCCTATTTTCGAGTTTTATAACGTTAGTTAAATTATCCATAGCGAAATTGAAAACATAATCAGTAAATTAGATAGATAGTGCCTTTGTTAAATATAGAAAAAGTAAGCATTCGTCAAGTGGAATTTAGTCTCTATCGAGGAATAAAAAAATGTAATGCACCAGTCAAATAACGATAAAGAGCAATGTGTGCCAGCGCTCCGAAACGGGGACGGCGGAAGTATCTAGAGAGACCCATAAGCGTTGCAATAATGGCCCAATTGTCCCTCCCGACTGTAAAGTTGTCGGCGTTTAGAGGCGCCCGCAAATAATGGGGATTTCCTCCGACATAACCACAGATAAGCTTCCGTACAGAGAATATTTTTTATAAATGGGATAACGACAGGATGAACTTTGCTTATTTAAATTATACGAATCTTCTACTTTAGTAATTTGTTTAAATTAAGATTCATATAATAAACAAGGTATATATAATTCTGTTTGTCTAACGCCGGAATACATTGTCATTTTACTTAAGACTTTTATCTGTGAGTTTTACTATCATTCTATTGTAACTTGATCACTCGCATCAATAATCGATTGCTCTACAATGTAGCTTATCTGTGTTGGAACAATAATCGTGGAGTTTTTATTTGGAAAGGCCGGACCGCGAAAGCTAATACCGTGGACGTGTTGAATCCCAGCTTTTGGCCACTGATTTTCAGTATCCGGAGATTTGAGAACTTAACCGTCTCTTGGTAGACTGCTTTCGTTTATTAATGCTTCTCATTTTGGCTGATATAATAATGAATATCATTAATGCGCCTCTTAAGTGACGTATAATTAGAAAATTAGAAAAAGACTGGTTAAAAGTAAAAAAATAAATACAAAGAGTAATTTTTAGAACCGGAAAGAGTATGCTATATTCATTGATTCTGACGTGCCCAAAATATACCTAATAACTGATTCACTTTTTAGCGGTGGAACCTCATCGTTTAAATTATGTTAGTCTATCATCTACAAATTTACGAGCTTCTGATTTCTTAACCAAGATCAGAATAATTTTTAAATATCAAGTATGTATTTTTTAGGTACATTTGCAACTTGTTTTAGATTATTATTATTGTGAAATCGCTTATAAAATTAATATTTTGTTTTATTAGAAAAATCAGTTCAGTTCAGTTTATTATAATATTCATAAACATAACAAATAAGCCCAAAAACCGAGGCAGATTTATTTTGTTTAAATGAATGGTCCAATTACTCACGAATTCTTTCTGTTTAAAAATTATCTAGTTTTAGGTTATATGATTTTAACCGACAAGAAAACGGAGGAGACCATGCATAACCTTTTACACAGTAGATCAATTTTGATAATTATTTCTTTGATACTCAGAATGAATTTTAGTAGAACCAACGTTCTACTAAAATTCTAGCTTTAAGGTTAGAAAAGTTAGAGATGATTGCGTATTCACTTACTGATTTGCCTGAGTTATGTGTACCCCTTTCATACCTTGTAGTGTCTTATATTGATAAATTTGGAACAAATCAGCCCTAAGGGGGAAATATAGGCGATATTGTCCACTCACCGATTTTAATACCGAGTTGTGTGTAGCCTTATCGTCAGTTATTTTCTTTTGTTAAAAAGTCATACTTGTCACAGCACTGAACAGAAATTATTGTACGAAGTGCTGGCTATACAACTCAGACATTTTAATAGATGCAACCTTCAAATCTTATAAATTTCAATAAAATAGTAGTATTCTTATAACTTTTGGAAATACTTTATCGTGGTATTGCATTATTTTCGATCGATGGTTTTTAAGACTTGCAATGCATTTGATCGGCTGCTAAGCAAGCCTTCTTGTTAGAGATATTAACAGTCATTCTTGGGTCGCTCTGACTTATCATAAGGTAACATGTATGATCCTCTAGTTTTTGAAAACGGATGTTATATCCGCATTACAATTACTGTATCAAATGAGTCTTCAATTAGCGTTTACAAAATTAACACTCGTCGCACCAACGTGTATCCCGCACATGGCGCAAAATAAATTCAATCAAACCCACAGTCAATTTGTTCACAAATTGATTTTAATATTCAACAAAGCGAGCACTAACAAGACAGGCAATACGTGTCGCCGTGTGCCACTCACCCGCACGTCCCCACGCGGAACAAGTATTTCTATCATCCCGTCCGAATTGTTTTCGGAATATTCAGAGTTCGCCGAGCGCCGGATAATCTATCGAATTTATCAAACTTATCGAATTTGTCTATTGGTGTTGGTACAGTTCGCGCTCACGGCTCCCGTTGATGCTAATCAACTTCAGTGACGGAAGCGGTTAAACGAACGCGGTTAGTCAGTTGCTAAGTCTGGATTTGTGTACAGGGTTTTGTGTTGGGGCGCAGAAATAGTAAAACAAGATGATATTTGACAACAGAAAATCGTACGACGTTTTATCTGTGGGAGTTTTTGAACATCCTCCACCAAGCTGCTTCAGTGCAGCGAGCGGATTAGCAGGGAGACCGGAGGTGACCAATCTGTTAGTCGAATATTTTTAAACCACTTGTAGAAAACAAATTTTTGATTTGATTATGATTATGATCAAATATTAAAAAATAACTCTATGCATTGTTGTTTTGTATCTTAGATCTCGTTATTGACGCAGATAAAACGTTATTTTATTTATAAAATACACAACTAAAGGCATCTAAATCCAAGGCATACGATGCCTACTGTCTCCCCGGAAACAATAGACCAGAAAAATAAGTTAAGCCTATTATATAAATCGACTGTCAGGTTCTTCTAAGTCCTACCAGTTTTCCCCACGACTGGTAACCGTAGCTGACAGCGATCTTTTCGGAGTAACGTCTTCCTAGAAACGTTAGAGTAAGCATTACGTAACAGAATATTAGGGGAATTAGATATTTATATTGGCAGTAGCAGTTGCATTGGCATGCAGGTCTGATACAATTCTTGAGCTTATATACTGGTAGTATGCGGGCCTTATGCAATGCTCTAACGTCAAATATATAATTGTATATTAAGGCTAAGATGCATTACCCTATTCTTATATAATAGTTTATCAGTGTGTAACTATGTAAAGAAATAAATGTTTGTTTGTTTCTTTCTTTCAAAATAAGTCTAAGTATCTGGGTTGTATGTAAATCGATTGATACGCCTGAGAACTGGAATGGAAGTCTCGTGTATGCTTCTCTCGGCGCCTACATTTAGTATTCGAAACACAAAAATTGTTTTACATTATGGTACCTTCCTGGCTACCTGGGGCTGGCGATAAATTGTCTATTTTATCCAGCATTAAGTAAAAATTATTAAGGTAAAACTTATGTATGTTATCTAGTTCTCATGTATACTTTGTGTACTTTGTGTATTGTATAAAATGTTGTGATAAAAATCACAGAGTATCACTATAATTCAGTGTATGAATATTTACATATAGTTATATTTATATGTTTGTGTTTGTATGTATTGTTTATACTTTTACTCTTATTAGTATTTATTCTATTATTGCTTTTCCTAATCCTCTGTCTTTTTATGTATACAGCCGCTTTCGCCGTTCTATAACTGACCAAAGGTTGACTAGCAGAGAATACTTTTAGCATTAACCGTCTTTGTTTAATAAAACTCGGACGTATGTAGGCAATTCAAAACGGAAATCCTACTGAGGTTGGTCATTTAGGTTTCCTGCCCTGAACATAAAATGCCTCATAGAAGTGTAATGGCCTTACCGCGTAGTTAAAACTAAAACAGCAGCTTGAACACTCCACATACATGGAAGTAGAAATTAGGCGTGACGGCACTGACCCTGCAGAGACCTACCTGCTATGCCATAGTATATCTGACATTTTATTTACATTTTACCTATATGCTTTATAATATAGAAAAATGAATGAAATCATTGGATTCTTGAATTTTAATTCTCTTAAATAACCAAAGAAGATTACTTCTACACCAGGAATCCGGGATATGTTTTCCAAGGTGGTAGAACCTTTTGCGGTTCGACTCCGGAGGCGTCACCGCCAAACCTATTTCTGCCCTATAACAACAGTATTCTTTGTGCTGTGTTCTGGTTTGAAGGGTGTGGTCAGGGATACTTAATCGAGGCGATCCAACTTAGTCCTCAGGGGTAGCAACGCATTTGTGATCAACCTAAGAAAGAACTTTGATCCTGTCTTGGGTTGATTACAGATGTCCATGGTCGGCAGTGCCCACATACCATCAAGTGGACTACATGCTCGTTTGCTACCATTATCAAATAAATTTATTTAAGTATGTATAACCAAATGTAATTTCTTAGAGGAACACCTGATATTATTGATTTGATTAAAAAATTAATTAATCAAATTAACGCTTTCACACTCATAGCCCCACACTAGGATTCCCTGTGTCGTGGGTCCCATGGACAACACACAAAGGCAACAACACAAACACCCAGATGGAGAACAGAAATTTAAAACCGAACCCAGGACCTTCGAACGGCAGTCCGGCATGGTGACCATTGCGCAATACGGGTCGTCCGAAAAGCTCGGTTACATAATATATCTTTACTGTAAACTCAAACAACGCACGTTTACGCAACATAGTTACGCTTGAAACCTATTTTATAAGCACCCAGCTGGATCCCGAATAAATATACCCTTATTTTATCCCGCCCTCCATCCGCCTGCAGTCGTAATTACGGAAGGAATGCCGGCTCCATTATAATATTACATGTTATTTTGTAATGTTTATCGTCAGCCCGGCGACTGGGCTCAGCGTTTAATTACAATGTTCTAGTTTGGCTAACATTTGAGTCTTTTTAAGATTTTATTTATTTATTTACGATTTTTGTACACGGTAACTTTAGAAAACAGTGTTAAGATATTTCGTACAAAGGCACAGCTTATTTCAATATGAAATCTCTTCCAGCAGACCTATCACCGCGGATTCTATTGCTTTGCCAGTCTGGTATTACAGCCGCTGTTTCTATCTAATGATGGTTATCATGTACAGTGAATTGATGAGCAATTCACATAATGTAGTGCACTCGTATGTAATAAACTTTATGGGTATAAGGATTTATAAAATTGTTTTACTTACACAAATGTAGGGAATGTTTTTAGTCAAAAGTCCCTTATCTGTTTAAAATAATCCATACTTAGAATGATTATAAAAATATTCAACCGTATTACGCATGGTTCCTGTTTCGTAGTAAGAATTTGTCTACGTCTTTTATGTAACGAGATTTCCCATTTTTCTATATCGATCTGCGGAAATGCCAGGGAAAGCATGAATGTGCTCTGCCGGTCATTCCATTCATAAGACCGGACGGTCCGTAGTTTTATGCGTAGCGGCGGTTGTGTAACGAACGTGGATGAAGTAACACGTGTACCAAGTCGTCGAGTTTAAAAACATGGGTGTATTCGTGAGCTAAGGTTAGCATTCAAATCAAAAATAAAGGATCAAATGTTCTTTACTTATAAAGCAGACTTTGGGCGGGAAAAAATAACAAGAAAAAAAAGAAAACTGTCAGAGAAAACATAGATATTTACCCCCTAAGTTGTTGCAATAGGGGATGAAAATTTGTATAGGGGTTGTATTCTTTTTTAAGTTAATCTCTACACTAGTCGAGCCAAGGAAAGTAGTTGTTTTACATTTAGCTGAATTCCACGATTTTTTGTATTTTATACTTAAAACACTTGCTAGCTAACAGAACTTATAGCTAAACTTTAAAACTCTATATAGGAGAATGTAGTACTTTTGATAGATGTTTGAAAACATCCTTTCCTAGGCTAGGTAATGGTACTTGAGGAACGGTACGTGCCCAGTTAAAAAACTTGCACATAATATCCAAAATATTTAGAGACTGTTACTAATAAGACAGTTTCTAAATATTTTGGATTTGGATACATATTGCGTCACTCTCTATATTTGAGTAACGTTATTAAATTGTTACTCTAATAATATTTATGCAATTAAATTACGATATCGAAACGATGCGAAATGAAGGCGTGAAACGTGAAAGTGAGCGAATAAGCATAATGTTATGGGACCGGTTGATTTTGAATAGCTTATGACAGCTTAGGTCAATGGCCGAATAATTGGCGACATGGTCAGTAATCTGTATTTCCGTGTTTTTTTTTCCGGACGTTGTTTTTTTATTGTGACACTGTTATTGTATTAAAAATACAATTCCTATATAAAAAAAATACAGAGAAGGTTTGCTTTTAAATAGACTTAATATTCCATTTATTTTTTAGGTGACACGATTAGACGTGAACTTATGTCTTACAACTAAATATGTTTGAGAGAGGCGGTAGTTTTAATCGAACTAGACAAGTTGTACCAACCGTAAAATACAACCTGTAGCACATGTCACGTTATCTAGTCGATAAGGAAAGGTACCTGGACCTGTGACCTGTATTACACAACTTCCTCTCGTTACACATGTGATAAAATCTCAGCTGGACACGAGCGAATGGGTGCCGTGACGCAATGACGTTGGTTTCCTGCTAAACGCTGTTTCGACATTAGCTCAATATTTATACCAACGTAATAGCTCATGATAAGTCCTTGTATGTAAATGTGTAGTGAGTGAGTTTGACCCCGCTGCTGCTATCTATGTATATATATATATATATATATAATAAATCTGTAAGTCATATAATAATCTGTAAGATTGCTCTCTGCACATGGAATATATCTAAGAGAAAGTCATTTTAGGTGTCTTTATTTAATTAATAGAACCCAAAAAAATGATTTAGTGTTTGTAATAATACAAATCGGTTCATAAATAAAAATGTTGTTGAACGGGGACGGGGAGGCGGTACGAAGTGCGCCGGGTCAGCTAGTTATATATAATGTTTAGTATCGTTTTAATTTAACTAGTATGAGTACCCGTTTTTACCGATGCTGTGAGACTCCTTCGTACAGATAGCAAAATATTATGACTGTACTAGCTCAAAATTCCTGTGTAAAGTGTAAGTATAATAATATAAATAAATCGTACCAAAATAATAGTGATAACTTATTTAGCCACTAGTGACTATGAAGAATCGTAAATAGATATCGACCCGTACAATCAAACTCCCTAACTGTTACATTTCATATTTTGACGCAACGATGTGCCATAAAAACGTCAGTAATAACGCACACACTTTGGTAAGTGTCCACGCTGCTACCGCTGTTAAACGGCCAAATGCCATGTAATTATGACAATTATACTCCACTCATATGATAGAATGTGGGTTACTGTACTTATGATAGGTACAGGTATTCAGTGGCCACGCGCAGGACCGAAGTAAGCTAGCGCGGGACATTAGTTAGCGGGAAATTAGTGGATGTCATTTACACAATACTATACGACGAAAAAACAAGATCGTCAAGTTCGACAAGCGCTACCGGGTTCGAGACGAGTGGAAGAAGCTCCAACCGTTCACGACGACGACCAAAGAATACCACCCAAGTACCACTTGGAATTTATTTAAATAATACAAACCAAGAGAAATAAATAGATTGAATGAATCAAATACCAAGATGCAATAAAAATTAAAAATGATAATCATTAATTTAAAAGAAATAATATAAAACGAAATTAAATATGGTTAATTGTACCTATTGAACTAATTATACATAACTAGTGTATGCCCGAATAGGGTAAACTGTTCGAAACCAATTATTTTGTTTGTAACACCTTAGTCAAACAGTCAACAATAATATTTTCATTTCATTCCAGCCCCCAAGTTTACTATCTAGGATCGTTATAGATTGAAAATAGAATCAAAATATATGGGAGTTAGTGACGTGTATCGTTACGTCACGTTACCTTATGTCTACGTCTGCGTTATGTCACGTAGTTTAATTGCGTACAAAATGCTAACCAAGTAACACTTGACAATCGCTAACGCTACGCTACGGTTTCTAAGTTTCGGAACGCTTCTTAAGGCTAAGGCGATAACGATCATAGAAATAAAATAGAAAAGAAATGTTTGTAATATGGCTAAGTCTGCGGTGTTGCCCTGATACTTTTTTACAGTTAGAAGATGTTGGTGCGAGGGCCCTCCAAATGCACGGAGCATAGCATCTGGAATCCTTACTATATGGTAAATCCGGCCCTGGCTACGTGTGTTGCACAACTGCCGGTGTAAGCATGCGTGACACGCGAGCGTGCAGTCCACACTCCACATTTTCCTATCAATCACGGTAGATAAGGAAAGGAGAACATAAATAGGGTAGAGCTTTGATTGCTTGTCTACGTAATCTAAAGGGTTTAGCGTGTAAAATGTAAAGTTAATTGCTAATTTTGTCAACATTGTAGCGTGCTCTTTTGGACCGATTGGGCTGGGTTAGCTGTTAAGAACTTTCAATCTACCTTAAACCTTAGACCTATAGCGTAATATAGGAAATATTGATTGGTATATAAACAATTTTGTGGTTTTCCCAATGTAGGCCAACAATGACACAGGATAAACCTCATCGGAGTCGGAGTCATTTGGGGGTTTGAAAACATCCGATCTTCCGCCAACACGCATTGGAGCAGCATGGCGGAGTATGATCCAGGCCTTCCTCAGTTGTGGGGAGACACCTGTGCCCAGTGGTAGGCTATAAAAAAGTTGTGGCCACAAAAATTGGGACCACAGAAGGTGTTATTAAAAATGGTGTCAAATCAACATGACAACTTTTAAAGAGTTTAAACTTTAAAATAATCACATAGTTGGTACCCGCTTGTAAAACTCAAAGAACGAAATATAAGCGAATAAGACCTCAGATGGTATTTCATCTAGTAGTCCAACGAAACGAGGCGCAAATTATATTTCTACCAATTACATTCCTGCTTAGTTGGAGCAAGCCTTTCGAGCCAAATTAGATTTACAAATTGAATTCCCTCCTTCGTCAGGTATCCAGTCTAGACGCTAAATAAAATGGTGGTTAAATGTAACTGTAATAATGTACAAAACAGGCTGCTCGCACGATCTACAACTGATTTAACCTTTAAGGTCTTCGGAGGGCACCGGGGCAGTCGCAACTGTTTGTTATCGACATTATGTAACAGTTGTCAAACCTTGTTAGCGTCCATTTAGGGGTTGGAAAACATCAGACATATTGGTTAGACACTAACTACTTTCACCAACACGCATTAGAGCAGCATGGCGGAGTATGCTCCAGGTCTTCCCCAGTTGTGGGAAGAGACCCAGTAGTGGACCACGAAAAGGGCGGCTATTATAGGTTTTCAGCAGTACCACGGCCACACGAGTTCTTGCTAATAGCAGTAGTGTTAGGTTTCGGATCGGCCTTCACATGGTGCTAAATGCTGATGTGACAGATTTACAGTTGAACACGGTCAATAATTTCGAGCGATGGAATTGAATTAATCAGGTAAAAGGTTAGATGCGCTTGTATATCGGATCGACTGAAAAGCTCAAGAATCAATGAAAACGAGCTCGTCGAGTGTAGCTACACTAAAAGATATTTGTGACAATTTGGATACTTCAGCGTAATATCGGTTATCGTAAGATCGGTTTATGCTTGAATTTGCAGCTTGGCAATAATATTAGGTCATGACGGAATGGGAATTAGCGCTTTTAGTAAAAGTTCAACACACCATATCTACAGTTAAGTATGCTGTAGTACTGCGAGTATACAGTCCACCTGATGGTAAGTGACCACTATGGCCCATAGACATCTGTAATAAATCTAAGACAGAATCGAAGTGCCTTAAGAAATCACTTCGATCCTACCAGTCGGCACATATGCGTAGCTACCCCTGAACTCTGTTGAAACACTTCGATTAAGGGATTAAGTGTCGTCTAAGGGATTACACCTTTCAAAACCAGAACACAGTAGCAAGAACACTGCTGTTATAAGCCGGAAATAAATGTGACGGTGGTGCCTCGGGATTCGAACGGCAGCACGTTCTACCTATTTACCTTCTAAAAAAATTACCAATTTATCGGTGTGAGCCTTGAAAGATAATTGTAACAGTCTGAACATCCCAGCTTCAGCTGCTATCAGTTTAAAGTCTGTAGTGTGCCAGCGTTTGCAGCTTTGTGCTTAAATATATGTAAAGTGAATAAGGCGACTGAGAGACTGTGTATGATGAAGAAACTAATTTTACTGAGACATTTTATTTATTTATTTATTTTTGTTCATGACTGGGAGGTTTCAAACGAGCGTGCAGTCCACCTGATGGTAAGTGGTTACTGCACCCCACGCACATCTGTAATCAACCCAAGACACCTTCAATTTCGTTTCGTTAAATCTAGAAATGTTATGCTAATTTATTTGTTAGCTGCAAATTACATAAGATTATATAAGACCTTTGCATAGTTTTTAGCTCTTTTCGTAGCAAGTGTATTTCTTAAATTGCAGTCGTTTATTAAACGAGATATTATTCCATATAACGCCTGAAGCTACACTGATCAACATACCATATTTTCTTCAAAGTTTAATTGGGCGGTTAAAAAAACTATTTATTCCCTATGTGTTTTATACTGATTTCGCCCTTTATTGTTAACTGAAAAACACAAACTTAATATACTCTATTAAAAATGTAACCCTCACTTTTGTTTACCGCTAACATTATCGAGCAGCCTACCTATTACGCTTCGTAACGTACTCGAATAAGAAATGCAATAACCCTCTGCTTATTTGCGAACAGAGCAGAAACAAATGAACATACAATTTTCTCGTCACAAATTTATTGGCGCCACTCGCGGCCGTCGGCGGGTTTTATTAAATTTCTTCGAGAAACTTCGCTCATAAATCCAGAGAGACTCGTCGCAGCGCTGACAAGTTGACGACAACTGTCACTTGCTCTGTCCCGCTGCACGAATATGAAGTACTGCTTCGGGAACGAGTGAGTAATGCTCGCTTATTTTTCGCTTGGGAAATTCCATTAGCCTAGATTGTAAACGATTGTCCGTCCTTTGCCGGTATTACGTAGTTTTATTTGAGTGACATTAGTTAGGTTGCATTGCAGTTTTTGTAGAATGTGGATTGTGGGTACATATAAGTTCCGGTTATTATAGTATGATGTCGTATGAAGTCGTGCTTAGCTAAGCTATGCTTACACACATGTAAAGTGATGAATCGTCTAATAATAAGATCTCTGATTTTTAAAAGATGCCTTTGAAAAGATTTTACGACTGTTATTTATTACCGTACTTGCTTAAGAACGTTTTCTCTAATAATTGTACTTAAAATCATGTTAGATCACTTATGATGCAGTACATGATGAGATTACTCAAAGTAGTTAATATAAACTTTTTCCATTTCACATAATTTCAGTAGAACCATGATGGCGATAAAGATCTCCGAATTCTATTACGTAAATCCCAAGCACAATAAACGTTAATAACAAAAAATGGTACTGACCTCTTACATTATTCTTTATGAAACAAATCCAAGTGTAGCGGTATAAAGAGAATTGGAAGTTGTTATACCAACGAGGACCTTCTTACCTACTAGTGCGTGCTTGTCACAATTCGTTCGCAAATGGAAATACTAAAGTTAGCTCTGATAAAGCTATCAGCGTGATCTTATTACGTTTTTTCAGAAACTTAGTTCATAAATTTATTCATAATTTCGGCTGTATGTATGAGGGCATTGAATTTTGTAGTTTATGTATATACAACGGGGATTTTTTATTACTGGGAGGTAGCGAACGAGATTGCAGTCCACCTGATGGTAAGTTGTTACTGCCGCCCATGGCCTGTAATCAACCCAAGACAGGATGTAAGTTCTTTCTTAGGTCGACCACAAATGCGTTTCTACCCCCGAGGACTAGGACGTTGGAACGTCTCGATTAAGTATGTGATAAATCCCAATCCCATCCCAAAGGGTGTGATAGGGACAACTTGGTTTATCATGCTGGCATACTTGATTTTTTGAACTATAAAAACTATTACCGTGTGAATACATCCTAGTAAATTTGTAAACCCCACCAGCTAATCTCGGCGGCTGCTAGGAGTGGGTTTATGTTAATAGTGCAATGGGAAAGTGAGAAACGAACCCACGATCTCTAGACCGTAAGGCCGACATTCTATCCATTGCGCTATTGACGTAAACCCAAACCTTGTCTGGAGGGGTTCACATAGTAATCTTGCCACACATCACATTAATAATTTGTACTTACTTGTGTTGGAGACTGGTCCTGTTGAGTTTCCTTGGAATCAGCGTATTCAACTCCTGGCGCAATCGCTGGAGACACTGCAATTTATTTTTTATGTTTAGTTTTAACCATAATGCTTTCAAGATTACACAGCATTCGAGATTAATAGATAATAAAAATATATATATATTCCTCTACTGGAGTCGGAACCCTTGTATAAAGGCTTTAAGGCAAAGGTTTCAAGGAAATGAATATGATTCACCACATATTGGAGACATTGCCTAGTTATGGATAATGCTGCAGTATTAATGTCAATTATCTTTGTTAATTATTTACACCTATGTTTAATAGTTATTCTATGCATAGTATATTCTAAGCTTATTTAATTAGCATGTGTGATTCATTATCTTGGATTTACATAATCCCGCCTAATTCGGCCTAATTACTGGTATTGCTTTTAATGTGATGATTCTAATTAATATTTAATGGGTTTGACTTTATGTATGTTACATGCTGTGTTTGTATTTTATAATATAAATAATATTTGTTTGCTTGTGATTTGCATGTTTATGTAATGTTTATCTGATTAATATGAATACATTATGAGTTAGCCAAACGTTTTACGCTAGATGACCCGCGAGTTGTAGCGAATGCAGATACTTCATTACCAGCTACTGCAACTATATCATAGATATTGATTATCATGGAAGGCAGTGACCACTTAACAATACATTTATTGTTAAAGCAAAAACATGTGCAACTTATAGACGTGGGATAGACACACAGTGTACACCCACAGCTACATCCACAGCTACATGATTAACTAATGAATCGAATAGAAATAACAAA
>DWNJ01000111.1:0-19422 GCA_018250275.1 Udranomia eurus | reverse complement strand
TGTCATTCGTGTATAGTCATAGTATTTATAGTTTATTTCTAAGTAACATTTATTGTATGTTTTGTCAAATAGTATATACATGTTGTGGTTATCTGTTATATATAGTAAGGACAGTTAATTATTAGAATTATATAAGTATGTACCCACCTTATAAGTGAACTACTGTACCTTATGTTGGTAATCCAATTAAGTAAATAAATAAATATAGTCGTACGATATCTGTTCGTTCTATTCAATCTCCTTTCGTTCATCGTTATCCTCACTAGACGATCATAAAAACGAACATGATAGAGTTTTACAAATTTTGATACTTTATTTTGTTACTTTCTTACGGTAATTTCATATATGGGGTAATGGTATAGGTAATATGTAATGGGCTAAGGCAAGAACACAACAAACTCATTATACAGCAATGTGGTCAATTCGTTGTACGTGACCTATAATTTGTGAGTGGTTTTCCGGCACTCAGTCTAGGCTTATCATAGTTACCTTGCACTTGGCAACATAAGTCGATTCGTCATCATTATTTCGACAAACTACTTTGGTCGAAAATATATTTTTTGTAAAAACATTTTTTATTATATAGAACGAGAGTACGGCTTACTCCGCCTGCGTGAAAAGTAAGATTGGAATATGTTATACTATTTAGGTCGAGTTGAAATCTTACGGGTCCCGCACAGTCTTTCTAGACATTTATTATTTATGAGTTAGTATGTTTATGACGTATTAACTATTTATAACATCTATTGCTGCGTGAACGAAAAACATGTTAGTTTTAAGACTTAACTTTGAACTCTAAGTACGTATAACTCGTGCGACCTGACTGCCTCATAGACATAACAGTCACATACCTTACGTAGGCGACTCCGTCACCGATTCTCCGCGCAGGCCTCGCACTCGCCCCTATACGTACGGTACCGATAGCATACTTGTTATAGTTACGCATCCTATTCTTCTGTTGCATTTTTTTTCTTAATAAGCCCCTAACCTTCTATGAATTGTCATGATTTTCTAGAATTATATCATATCTATTGTTACAATCCACTTATAATATATATACTAATTGTATTTTATAATCACAAATAGCCAAAAATGTTATTTAAATAAAATAAAAATACGTTTGCGAAATACAGTTTCTGTGCTCACTGTACAAAAAAATATGCGTCATTTCCGGTAAGTGTCTAGTTAGGTCGCACGGGTTATAGTACCTATCTTTACTTAAATTGAGTTTCACATGGGGTAAACGAAGTTCTAGTGTTACTGTGCTGTAGTCTATATTATTTTAGACACGCTATACTTAATGCATTTATTCAGTAAGAAATAAAATTGGACGACAAAAAATGAATAATGAATTCCTAAATGAATTAGCTTGACAATATCTGACATTTTAGATAGCACATTTTTGGCAATAAATTACTTATACCGATAACATCGGCGCCTCGACCAATTTACATACATTACATACTTCGTTTTATTTTTATAATCAAGCTAATTCTTAAGCGGACGACAAATAGGTCGGCGTTTAAATACGAGTATATATTTAGAAAAATAGAAATCATGCTCATCCATTTTTCATGCGCATACATTTTTGACATGTGTTAAAAAATCCATTTAATATCCATATGTTAAGATATTAAATCGCCTTCTTCATGCTGTACTTACTTACTGGTGACGGTATTGCAGGCGATGGTGGCGTGCTACCCCGGCTCGGGCACGCACTACGTGAAGCACGTGGACAACCCCAACAAGGACGGCAGGTGCATCACCGCCATCTACTACCTGAATCTCGACTGGGACAAGGACCGGCACGGCGGGCTGCTCAGGTATGTCTGTCTACGCTTTGAAGAGTCCCCGACGAGTCCCCAAGTTTGTAGTATCCCGAAATTGCCAGAAATTGGTTGTACATCCACGATTAAGATCCACATCTTTATACCAAGTGGTTACGAGATATAGTATACTAACTTAGACGTTTTTAACTGATGCCTTTTTGTTCTGCTTAATTCATAATCCATGTTAATACTATAAAGCGAAAGTAACTCTGTCTGTTTGTTGCCTTTTCGGGCTTAAACCGTTGGAACGATTTAGAGGCAATCTGGTAAGGAGCAAAGCCGAGGTAGGACATAAGGTAGTTTTTATCCCAAAAATCCCCACTGAGGCGGTGAATGTTTTTTTTCATATTCGCTCCTCTCATGTTGTCCTCTATTTTCTTTATAATGCGGCCAGAACCACGGCCAAATATCCATATAAAAGAATTATGATGCTATGAAAAAAGTGAAGGTTGTTGAGGTTGAGTTGAAGAAAGCACCATTATCACTCTTAATAGTTTCTACATCCAGTTGTAATGACGAACATCTCTAAACCGCAAATGGCATACATCCACAGGGTGTTCCCGGAAGGCACGGACAAGGTGGCAGACATCGAGCCGATATTCGACAGAATGCTATTTTTCTGGTCGGACCGACGGAATCCGCACGAAGTGCAGCCAGCTTACGCGACCAGGTGAGATTATATATATTAATTTGAAAAACTACTAGCATATAACGATACTAGTACTTTTGTTAACTCCTACAGCTAAAAGGCTTGTGTTAGGAGTTGGTTCACGTCAATATTGTAATGGGGGTGAGGATTGAACCTACGATCTCGCGATAGTAAGTCTGACACACTACTCAATGAGCTATTATTGCTTTTAACTTAATTTTTACGTTTTAATAGCTGTTCGTCTTTATTTTCTCATATATCAATTTTCAGCCTTGAGAGAGATAGAGATATATCGGTGAATTTCCCTTTTCTCTCTTGTGATGTGAGGTAGTTGAATATTTGACATTAAAAAATCAAGTGTTCTGAGTTGTCACGTAATTTGTAAAGGGCATTTTACTAAGTATTTTAAGGATAAACTTTAACTACTGTGACACCATTTTAAACATTGAAATAGTAAAAAATGTTTTCGTTAAGTAATGTGTTTTATTGTTTACAGATACGCAATAACTTTGTGGTACTTTGACGCCAAGGAGAGGGAAGAAGCGCGTCGAAATTTTAGTATGTACCCTATTTATGTTTATACGGTCAAAATTGCGATTATTTGTATGAATGTAGTATAAATCGCCTATTTTGTCTGCATTCCTAGATTTAGTTGATTCCTCATATCCACTAAACTATGCCAAAAAAAATTACAACCCAGAACAGACTTTAGACTGACTGATATATCTCGAACTGAGAAGCATAAGGACCGAAGAATTTTATCGAAACATAATTTGAACATGATTAGAGAGAATTATGGGAAAATTCTGAATTCTAGCTGTGCCCAAAAGTGAATTTGATCGAAATTAGATATCACCCCTTATGCTTCTGATGTCGAGATATTCTCTATTTATAAGCGACATTTGATAGATGGCGCAAAAATATAGGTGTTTTTATTTACTCCTCTTTGAAATTGGATATAGATAATTTTCATATTATAAAAAACAAGATTTAATTATTCTTATATTAAAATTTACTTTACCGAGACCATTCCCTGTCATTGCGTAGTTTTTGAGAAATAAATAAGAAATAACACTACAATATTTTAATTAAAATGTTGTCCCACCAGAAAGGGTCCAGCCGTCGTCCAGCTAGTGACGCACACGCGACCGGAGCGGCTCCCCAGCTCGCTCGACGCACTGCCACTCCACCTACATGGAACCCTTGAGGTGATTCAGCTTCCACTACCTGCAACGAAATAAAATTATGTAAACTAAACTTAATATCGTACTTTAAGTACAGTTCCGGTCCTTTGTCCAAAGGAAAGGTACAGCTTCGGTCCTATGTCCAAAGGATATGTATGTTTGGGTCCTGTGTCCAAAGAAAATGTATTTTCTCACTAGATGTCACTTCTGTACTAGTTTCTGTTTTATTATAAGATTTCTTTCTTTAAAAAACCTATCTTCTCGCTTTCTCTTTTACTCATTCTCTCTTGAAAATTCTCAATTATAACATGTATTATACATAATTTATTGGTATTTTAAATAGGTGCGACATGATACATATAAAGATGATTCTTTTTTTACTGCACCGTCGTGTCCTGGGACACCCTGTATATTTATATAGATTTAATTGACATGTGTGTAACAAATATTAAATATAAATACAGGTGCAATATATTGCCACCGGGATTAAAATTATTGGAAGTGACATCTACAAGGAGCTATTGGTAATTTTCACGATTTTCAACTTATATTTAAAATTCTGCGATTAGTGCGTCAGTTTGAATTAGGGTAGGTAAACAAATTGTACACTACTTAAGGTACCGTCAGAGTGTTAAAGATACAATAATTACACCTTGAGGAAATTAAGAGTGAATTTTATTCATCCATTCTGTTAATAAATTTGTTTGGATCTGGAGAAATATGTGAAGTTATCTATTTTAGTTACAAGTTACAAGTGAGTTTATTTAAAACTATATTACTATTTATTTTATATACCGTATATGAGACAAAATCTCGTTAATGTAAAGTAACAGTGAAACTAAAGTAAAGTGACACTCGTAGATTCGAAAATGTGAATGAATGCATAACTTTTTGACGGCACCTTAAATATATAATAATAAATACGTCACGAGAGATATTGGTAGTAATATTTTATGAACAGTATTTCCTGTTAGTTGGATTTCTGTTAAGGCATTTTTGTAATTATTGTGTAAAATAACTATTGAAGAATGTTAGAAGATCTATGTGTTAATTGTGCAAAAATACCTATTTTTAATCATCGCAAAGACTTAATACAAGCACGTCCAAATAGGATTGTTGGCCAGTTGAACGATTTGTAAGCGAAGTAATTAACTATGCTCTAAATATATGTAAGTCTATATAGTCAGAGTAGCGGTAAACAAGAATAAAATTGTCAGGTATTATTAACAGATAGATTTCTAGTATAAAATTAATAAGACAAGAATATCAGTTTCAGTTATAATATATTAGTTTGTAGTCTAGAAACCTTATCGAAACATCTGACATCATTGAAGAAGATCAGTCATAGCTTCTACCCTAGTAAATTTGACTGATTGTCGAAACATCTAATAGTTTCACCGGAAGACCAACTATGTCTTCACTATCTGAAGAAAGTCTTAGCCTATTAGACAGAAAACTTGACACAATAATAAAAAAAATATCTTGTCTATGAATATTGCGTCACTTATCAACATATTCTGTTCATGAATCGGCGTTTGGTTCTAATTTATGGCATAATTTTCGTAAATTAATGTATGAGCTACCTTACGCAAATTAGATGCATAATTAGTTACTTCGCTAACGATTATCCTATTTAACATACAGGGTGTCCCAATAACTATTAGCACCTTGATACCTCCGAAATAATAAGGTTCACTGGAATACTTGACAATATGAAGTTTACCAGTGTGAATTGGTCAATGATACTTAATTGCCCACCCGCACCCCCCGGCATGGAGGGAGCAACTTTGTTTTTTTTTATTACGTAATTTTTAATAAATTAGTTTTTTTAGGGAATAGGTAAGGGCAATTTAATACCTAGATATCCCCCATCGTACTGGACAACTTTATGGGCCAAATATTTCTGGGACCCTTATAGTGTCGGAGATATCAAGGTGCTAATAGTTATTGGGACACTGTATAATATTGCATAGTTATGTACACCTGATGCATTTTGGTGTAAATTTTTCATCGTGATCACTTTATTATACATGTTAGTTAGTATTTAATTGCCCCACTGTCGTCGGGCGGAAGAGTCATAGTCGTAACAGATGTGTGATATACTATGGTAGTGTTTTTATATTGTGAGTGGAATAATTCTTTATACCGTTGTAAAGTTATAATATTGTATTTTTAGAACGTGTTCATAGAGACGAAATCGGTTCGAAAATGCAGAGTTGTTTTAAAGAGTCCCCATAAAAGACGTGAAATGTTTTTAAGGATTTTCTTAAATAAACGCATTTTTATTGTTATGTTTTTTTAAAAATAGATTCAACCGATTGGTATGTACACAGATTTATGAGAAGATTATAGGTTTCAAAATTGTTCATCAACAGCAAAGACTTTATTTGAAGAGTGTATATATCAGACCCGGTCGCTACAGTTTATGAAAAGCTTTATTTCGTTATTTTACAACTATTTAGTATTTATTTTTATTTTGATTCGTTTGTGGTATCGTTCGTTCATATTTTATAGTCTCTTGTATTAATGACATCGAAATTATAGGCTGTTTCTCGTAGTTCGCTGGTGTTCGATATTTCATATTATCGTCATATTAAAGAAAGACTAACTATATTAAAGGAAAACTATGATGTTTATGTATAAAAAATGTTAATAAAAACTAGATAGGTATATTATACTACAATCTGTATATTTTCAAACTATACTTTCTATGTAAAATTATATCTATTATAGATAGTATAATCTGTGGAAATATTTTTAAAAAGTCCCGAAAGTTCATTTAATTTTTTTTTTCAATTAAATCAATATTTAAATGTTTTTTTTTTAAATATTTCTACTTATTTGAATAGAAAAAAGTGTTACTCTTTCCCTGACATCCATATTCTTAAGATTCTCTTAAAATGGCATGGTAAAAGACACGGATCTTGTACCACATCGAGACAGATTATACATTTCTTGTTTATTATCATGTAGATATTTACTGCTGTCTATACTTTATTTCTTTAAAGCCTTTATTGCTTTGTTCTGGGAACTTAATTTAGTGAGACAGGATGCGCGGACGAAGTGCTTCAAGACAAAACGAATGGCGCAACGCCGGCGCTTATTGAATTTCGTTCTGTAGTGCGCCATACAGTCCCCTAGCTCCCTTAGTGGCCATTGGTGTCCGCTTAGTATATCAAGTTCCTTATGTTACCTACTTCTTATTTCTTACACCCGTTGTATCAATATTATTATGTTAAATTAAACATACTTATAATGTTGATACAACGGGCCCACGGCTTATAAGCTTGCAAAACCAGTGAACACCAGTAAACAGTTCTGGGGTAAGACTGAATGAGAACGCAAATAATGTACACGAAGAAATGTAAAGGTATACTGGATATCATGTAGATTGGTCTGTAAAGTAACGTACTCGGTGTTGACGCCCGATAGATAGATAAATTTTATTCTAATCGACTTGAAAAATCCTACTCCAAAAATAAGAGAAGGTTCTCAATTTTATTGTATTTTTTGTTTGTTACTTCGGAACTCCCTCATGTATTAATTGGTTTGAAAAATATATTTTGTTGGCCGGATACTTTCCGTTTGTAAGAAAATTTGGGAATATATATCCTTTTTTGTTGAACAAATTTATTGGAAGTCAAATCTTGTTAAGTTAAAATTTCATTTCTTATTTTTAAAGTGCAAAATGTCAAAGATCACCAATTTCCGCTATTCGTTCAATCGGAGACAAACGGTTATGTTTTAACCGTTGGTCCCAGATTAGTCTGTCAAAATACATCTTAAATAAAGCTACTTAATAGATAATTATTTATCATACGTGTGTCGTTACACATTATTCATATTTGATCTTGTTACAATACCAACGTTGATGTTTCTAACGTCGATTACGAATTAATTGGTGACCAAGACTTTGGGGGAGTGAAATGCTTATACGCTGTAGTACGTATGCGCGCTAACTAACCGGGCTGTCTTAAGACCGCGCGGTTCATTAACCCTAGTCTAAGGGTGTCGACGCAGCAGCGTTTCTCCAGCGTAGCGCGACGGTGGTAGAACCTTTTACGGTTGGACTACGGAAGCACCACCGCCACACATATTTATTATGTCTTATGTGCTCTGGTTTGAAGAGTGTCGTCAATTAACCCTGGCGTTCAACCTTAGACCTCAGGGGTTCTGACCTCCGGCATTCTAGACTACCTAAGAAAGACATTCGACCCGGTCTTCGGTTGATTACCCACACTTACCATCAGATAGACTATATGCTCGTTTGCTACCTCAAAATTATAAAAAAAGTTGGATAGAGGTATGCGTAGCGCAAACATACGTGTTGTCTCGTCATATAAGTCGCGCACAGACTGCAACCTCGCCACATCGTCTGTAGAAACGCTAGTGTGCAGGAGCCCTAAAGCGCGCTATGTTTGTACACACAAGCACCCTTGTGTGGACGCGGTCTATAGAAGTTGGAGCCTGATTTTTGTCACAAATGAGTTATAAAATTACATACATAAGATAAAAAAAATAATAAAAATACCTCATAAAAAAATTAATTTAATTTTGAGACGTTGTGTAAATATCACAGAATTGGAGCTACTATACATTAACAATAAAATATACGATGTTATTTACTGTAAAATTTGTGTAAAAAATATAGTATTGAATTTTATACAAAACTAGTTAGATGTCTTGTAATATTAAGTTTATAATTTCCTATTACATATTTCTAGCTTTAAGTTATTTAGCATTGTCTATATTTTAATTTAATTTTAAATTTGTGATGTTACAGCCGTTATAAATTAATGTGTTTAGGATATTTTGATATTGTTATCATTCAAAATTGTTTTATTTAACATTTTAACGATGGAAAGTCATAAATTATTTTGTACACTGCTGGTATTAAACTTTTAATAGACTATGTTATGTTTTATTTGTTTCAATGTATACTAAACGTCCGTCACCTAAGTCCTTTTAGTAACCCGTGTCAGGGTTTGGTAATTCGGCTCGGTATTTTATAGTTGGTGTGAAAAGAGTGGGGGGATGAGTTGGGATATTGTAGTTTTCCTGTTTAAAAGCCTTTCATGCTCCAAAAAGCATCGCATTCACGTCTCGTAGCTAAGGACTCTGTGCAGTTACGATATTTGAGTTTGTAAGGAATGTAGGTACATTAGGCTTCGTTGTGAGCACACTTTAATATACCAGTTATTTTTTTATCGCTTCAAAACTCGACGTTCGAATTTTTGCAAAGGCATGTATCCGCGGGAAATTTCATAAATGAGATACTATACTAAGTATATATTGAGAGGAAAGCCACCCAAAAAAGTAGGCAGTGAAAATATACTGGCAATACAAGTCAGAAGTATAGGTTTTTTTAAACATAATATGACAAACTGACTGACAAAAAACAGACACACTGTCATGCATTTTTGATGCATTTTAAACCTACATTTTGATATATTTTATTTATATTGATTATTTGATATTAACTTTTACTGGCTAACATTTTGGACTGAAATGTTTACCAATTCTACTTTTGTTTGGCCGCAGCGAACCTTCAACAGCAAAGAATCTCTAAGTATAGTGGACAGCGAGGTTTGAATTTCACTAAATATATTGTTAGAGAAACGTTTCTCTATGTAATTGGAACTTGCCAAATAGTCTCCTGCGAATAATATGAAACAGCCCATAAACCATAACTTGAAACAGTACCTACTATGATTGCGCCCCGGAACGTACTGTCTTCTGATGGGCAAGAACCATAACTAACACAATTGTTTAGAAAGGATTAGTAGCGAATGATGCTGCGGTAAGAGAAAAATATATAAAAAAACGCGTATAACACAAAGACGAGCTCTACCTATTTAAGCAGACAGTGTTTCATTCAATTTCAACCCGTATCTCATCTATTAACGGTTGGGCGTTTCTTTAAACTACTAGCATGTAAATACATACATACTACTAATTCTGTTAACCCTTCCCAGTTGAGCTGGGCGGCTTGTGTCAGGAGTGGGTTCACGTCAATAGTGCAATGGGAGAGTGAGGATCGAACCCACGACCTCTCGATCAAAGACCCATTGGGCATTTTGGCGTTACACTAGCCATTGGGCTATTGTCGCTTCGATTAACGATCTTTTGTTGCTTCCCCTTCAGAATTTGCAAGATTTAGACATCATTGGAACTAATAACGGCCGTCGTGATGGGTACGATACCTAATGATGAATACCAATCTAATTGGAGTAATATAATTATTGTGTATAATATAAATACCAATTATTTCCAGTCTAACATATTTCCAAGCATCTATGTTTGGAACAATTCTGGAAGACACCATTGCGAAAATACAAATTCTGGGTAACAAGCAACAAAGTTTTATCAATATCCAATCATTACCATCCAGCCGTTTGGACATGCGATTTTTCTTAAAATTTAAAAACCAGCCAACACAAATGTTTGACATCGGTCCTTATAATTGATTCCTCAGTTATTTACTTACGTAGCAAGTAAGCCTCGGTGATTGGAAGCTTCAGAGCTGCAGGGAATTGCTCATAACAGCCTGCAGGCTCGTTTCCTTCTCAACATAAATAAACATTTGAGATAATTTTAGTAAAAAAAATATTTCAAGGTCACCTCCGTATGCACCCTAATGAAAAATTGACTTACTTGGGTAGAAATAGACATGTTTTAATAGATATCTCATATTTATGCAGAGGAATGTAACAATCCCACACGGGTTACGAAGGTAATGACGGACATGACGTCATTGTTGGCGCGCAAGTTCGCGGTCCCTCAACGGACAGTGGGAGATAAACTCGACGACGTAGATCCCCAAAAACTGAATTGCGTGGAATATAAAATGCAGAAACTCGAAGACGACAGGTGACGTGTCCGAGTATCATCATTAGAATGGATTGTCTGACCATCTACTTTTTCAAATAACTGTAATGGCTGAATTTACAAATGTATTAAAACTTGACAAGGGACACTTAACGAGGCGGGCTATCTTAGTTCTCAAGGATTGCAACTCATATTTCAGTCTTAAACAAAAGGATTAAACTTAAACTTTAGGTCTTAAACAAAATTTAAATTCTATCTTTAGGCGTGATAAGCGACAGTAATCACTTACCTTCAAGTGGACTGCATGCTAGTTTCAATCTGCCTCAAGGAATATACTCTTATTGTTCACTGTTTGGGGGAAATTAAGCTGACCCACGGTGTGCACCGTTGGTTATGTTACTCGTACCTTACTTTGTTTTAAAGGAAATACCTCAAAGACGCTCTATATGGGACATACGCGGATCTCTCACTGTACAGGCACTCTCAGTATATGATAAACAAAGTGGACGAAATTGTCAACCGCGACAATTACTGGGACTTCGTTACCGAAGAGGAAACCAAAAACAGGATGTCAGTTGTCACTTTGAACTTTGTCACGACTGAACTTCAATTTTCAACATTATCCATTGAAAAGGAAAGACAACACTAAAATTACTAAATCATATCATAGCTTAATATTATCATGGTGAAAGTTGGTCAGGCACACGAGCAGGCAAATATTACGAATTGGATGACATTTTCCACAATCATTGTGGAAATGGTTTAAATAATTAACTGCACGCGGTATAATATAATTCTGTCACTTTTTACTTTATATAATAACATAGCAGTCAATAAACCTTTCTTGATGTAGTATGTAGTATGATATGTTACAAAATTAATTGTGGGTTGAAGGCAGAGGACCATAAAAGTACACGTTGACTCAATACGTAATAACGGACGGAGGACGAAATTCTGTTTATAAAAAATCACAAAGTCCTTATATTTTACTTTATCTATTAGGATTCCTGTTTCAGTCTAAGACGGGATATGAGTCGTCAGTTGCGACATCAGCGTAACCATATAAAATCTGTCTATTACGACACTGATGCTATGATTGAAAGACTAAGGACTCAAGTCGAGGTAGGAAAGTGTCATTCAAATAAAATTTATCAATTTAAAAACACATTTTTCCACTGAATAAGAAGATACCATTGTCTAACGAATATCGACGATCCGGTGTTCATTAAAGAGGCTTATTGGGAGGAAAACTGAATTTATTTGTTCTAAATTTAGATTTTTTGGTTGATTCAATAAGCAACACTAAAAAAATTGTTAAGGTAAGTGAGATATCCATTTACCTATATTAGCGAAAGGATTTGACAGGTCACCTGGTGGACCTGTAAGTAAGGTCACCAATAATTTGCAACCACAGAGGAGTTAATGTTGCCCTTACATTTGATGATTCCTGATAATAGCGCCCAGTTTACCTGATTGCTTACAGGATGCAGATCTAAACAGTAATACTCGGAAACGGTATGTAGAGAACTACCAGCAAGCCCGCACCGAGCAGCACTTGCAGACCATTCACGATAAGGAATCGGGACCCCTTCAGAATATTCTCTTCTACAAGCAAAGAAGCGACCAAGAGCAGAGGGTTCATGCCGACGTGGACCTACTAATGAATATTGCTGTAAATGTAATTGATAAGTATAATACTTCACATATTTTCCAAATTCCATACCGACAGTTTGTGACACTGGTTTAATGTGAGAAGAACGGACATTTTGCGCTGGGAAACTGTCAAATGTTTGCATTTAGGCGTGTTCTAAGGTTGATGAGGACGAGGATTCGGTTTAATAAGTATATATTAAATTAAATTAAAAAAAAATACCAATCGTCAAGTTAATATAACCTAAAGTCATTTATTTAACCTTTGACTTTTGCAAAAATAAGTGATTTGTTGTGGTTGGTAACAAATTCCGCATTGAATAAAATAGTTCACTTTGTCTATAGGTAAATATGCTAAATGTATTTGCAGGAAACGCTTGAGAAAGTGGAGCAATGGATGAACAAATTTGATACGGACATGGAAGCTATTGATCTAAAAATTCAAAAGAAGAAGATACAGTATGAAGATGTGATTTTAAAAGTGGAAAAATTAGAGAAGACGGTATATAAACATTGTAGTTTTTAATTTTTTTCGTTTATATTTAAAATGACTGTCTAAATGATTACTTCCATACTAATGTTATACTGCGAAAGTCATGTCTGTCTGTTAGCTCTTCACGGTAAAACCGCGTAATCAATTTAGATGACATTTGGTTTGGAGATGGTTAGTTTGTGCTTTAGGGAAGGAAGGTAAGAAAGTAGGTAAATGTTTTTTTTTATATTTTATATATATTTCGCCCAAGATTTTGTCTTTACCTTAAACATTAAAATAATATAAATAAATTAAAACAAATATGTACATTGGTTTGTTACAATCATTTAGCTTGAACAACACGCGGACGAAATATTGAACTGGGTGACATTTAAGAATGAAAGAGAACAGGCACGCTTGTACCGAGAGAAGATGACGGATGCCGCTACGATCATCCAAGCATGGTGGCGTGGCCTTCTCGTGAGGAACCAGCTCGGGCCGTACAAAGTTGTTATGAGAAGACCCTTAGGTACCTCTGGAGGTGGTAAAAATAAGAAGAAAAAATAAGTGTTACAACCTATGAAACGCAGAATAATTAAGGTTACTGAAGACTAGGTAGATATTTATGTTCTTAAATTGATTTTAATTCAATTCGAATATTTTTGAACCTCAAGAATTCATATTTTACCAGCGAAATCCTGTCTGCGCTTAGTTTTAAGACCTTACAACGGTACCTAATCATTTCTCTATATAATTCACGAAAATATCCATAATGAGAAAACTAAAGATTTCAAGTAACAATATGCCAAAAATCTCTATTATTTTGTGAAAAACATTTGGGTCTCAAAATGTTAGCGTTAAGATTTTAGATTTAATTTATTTTAGATTCTTATGTATAAATAAGACACTTTAGTTTTATTTTGAAGAATTATTATTTTATTTGTAATACCTGCTTTGTTTTTGCATCTTACTAATTACAAGTTTTATAAAATAATGTTCACTGTAGTTTTTTTTATACTTGAATTGTTTCCGTAAGTCATTTTACCCGAAGGAGCCAAAACCCCGAGAAAATTTAAATATTTTTACTTCATTATCAAACCAGCATATTTTTATTTTATTTCATTCAATTTTAACCTTAATACATTATTAAAATCAAGAAATTGTATAACGCTTGAAAAGATGAAATAAATAACGAATCACTATGTATCTTTAGATGTAAATCCTTCCACTCCATAATAATAATGAAAAAAATAGGTAAGGTTGAATCAAATAATCTTCAACTTCATCAACGCTCTTTCCCAATGACTACCCTTCACTATTTCTCGCTTTACAACTGCTTACGTTATGTTTCAAATAGTCATTAGATACCCTATACCTATAACCATATATGTATTATAGTGTTTGTAATGTTAAGTAGTATATTCATGTCATTGTCATTCAAAAAAAGATAATTCAAATGACGGACGAAAGTCATTTTTAATAGAAGTAATATTTTCACATAAGCTTAGATAAAGAATTATTTGTACAACGGATAGAGTATAACGTTTGCAAATGGTAAGTACAGGACGTTGGGGAATGGGGTAAGGTTTGTAGTGATGAACTGATGAAAGAAAATGTAAGTTAAAGAAACAAAAATGACGGCCTTTTCCTTGGTTACAATTAGTACAAGATATACATATAGGTAGTCGCGGTCTGGAATGATAAGGCATTTCATGAGCACTTCCGTGTTTCGGTAGAAATATTGTAATAAACCAATTATAATTGTTGACATATTCTTCCGATCAAATCGTAATTGATCCTGGTTTTACCACACACCATCATGTGGTGCAATATCCTCGTAGCCTTAAAATGTTGAATAAAGAAATTATTCGAAAAAAAAGGGATGAGACATGAAAGGTATGATGAAATTAAAGTCAACCAGTTGATATTGAAAATTCTGCTCAGTTACTGTTTGGATTTTAAATTTTATTAGTTTGAATTTAGTGATGGTCTCTTTACGAATCATTAAACTCCATTCGATACCAGATAATCACGATTTATTCGAATACAATTGATTGATGATTGTATTTTGTTTTACTCAAATTATGTTACATTAATATCAATAACTAACAGGATTCAACGACACAAAGTATGAGTAAAACAACGAAAATTTCATTGCAAAAGGTTACGATTTACGAGCAAAAGGAAATCGATGATGGAGATAATAAAGTTGACTATTGGTAAGAATAAAATAAATTGAATGAGACCGATGAAAACTTATTGTTTGATTTTTATTTTTGGTTCCAGCTTTACATATTTATATGCGTCCTTGTTTGCAACAGTACTGGAAGATACAATAATGGACATGCGTATACTTGGTTAGAAGAAAAAACAAAGCTATTATTTCAGAGTGAATATTAACAAATATTTTAAGTAATTTTTTTCTAGCGGAGTGCAACAATGAATTAGAAGTTGCCAAAATGGCGGTGGATATGAGCATGTTAATGTATTTTAAATATGAAATAGCTCAACCCCTAACTAAAGACGAATTGGAAGGCATTGAACCTCACTTGTTAGGATGTAAAGAATACAAGCTCAGTAAACTTTTTGCGGATCGGTACGTGTATAACGTTAGTAATTATATTTAGTCAATAGTACTTCTGATATTTACGAAAATGATTATTATTATTTCTATTTAATAAGTATTTTTGAAATTTTAGAAAATATTTCAAGGAAGTACTTCTAACGATTTACAAGGAAATGATTCTAGACAAATCTTACACGGCGCTAAAAGATCACGTTAACAATATTATTAGCACAGAAAATGAAAGAATATTAATGTTTGAAACTGAGGCCAACAATAGAATGTTTGTTTTAATGTTTAATAAAATATATATGGATATGGATAAATTTTAATAACTTTTATAATTAAACATTTTTCATCGGAACAGATTACGTCGAGAATTACATAAACAGTTAAGACAACAGCACAATCACATAACATCTGTTATTTATGATGCAGATGCGGCTATAGACAAACTCAAAACACAAGTGGAAGTATGATATTGATTATGTTGTATAATAAATTCAGCAGTTAGGTAGATTAGTTAGGCAGTATTATATAAATTGTTCCTTTACTTACTTGACTTAGTTCCCAGTAGGTAATAACTGCACCGTAATACACCTAAAATTTTAATTTTATTTCTATAATGGTAAGGATCATCTAAAGCCATGCAGAAGTAGGGAGCTTCCATACTTCTGTATTATTTATTCTACGTTGTACCGAAGCCATTTAATTTTAGGATGCATCAACGACTGCTGAAATTCGTAGAAGGTACGTCGATAATTGGCAAAGTGCACGTACCGAACAACATCTACAAACTATTGAAGATAAGGAGACTGCGCCTGCATGTGTCATAGAATATTACAAACAAAGAACTGACTTTGAACAACGAGTTCATTCTGAAGTGGAACTCTTAACCAATATCTCTATAAATGTATTTCTTATTGTATTTTTTTAAATATTTTAATACAATTCCAATATAGGTCCAATGTACAACATATTACTTTTAATTGGATCTTATTTTCTTATAGGAAACACTACAAAGAGTTGAGGATTGGATGGATAAATACGACAAAGACATGGAAAGGCTTGATCTGAAAATACAAATTAAAAAAAATGATTTTCAAAATATGCTTGATAAAAGAATCGAATTAGCGCTAACGGTTGATATTCTCTACGAGTATTAGGTTACAATCATAAGGGAAGTCGAATATTAACACTTACTTTCATTACAGATTGAGAAACATGATAAAATGATGAAAGAATGGATTGAGTTCAAAGAACTACGTGAAAAAGCTCGCCAGTATCATAAGAAGATGACTGATTCTGCTATTATAGTTCAGGCTTGGTGGAGAGGATTGCTCGTACGACGCCAATTAGGACCATTTAAAATCGTTAAAAAGAAGAATGTAGCCGGTGATAAAAAGAAATAATTTTAATTATAAGTATTTTTTTATCAATATATATAATTGTCTAACTCTACTGTAAATTAAATGTGACTTTTTATCAATAAATAGACTATTTGTTTCAAACGCTTACCTTTTATTTAACATGTATGTTATTTAGAATTCTTGTTACCATGTAAAAAGTAGCTATTGTGACATAACTGTAATAGTTAGACGTAAATATCGAGGATATTTTTTGTAGATATTGATGTCCCCTATAAAACTGTAGTATGCATAAGTTCTACCAATTAAGTCTTACATTAGGGAAGACCCTACCTAAAGCAGCAGACAGGGATTCCCACAATATTTGTGTACCTGTTGAAATAAAGATCTTTTTATTTGTAACCTATAACAAAGGCGTTTGCTGTTGTTAAATTATAACAGATCTAAGTGAGTAAGTCTTGAACGACTCCAAAGTAAATTAAGAATTTGATCCACAACTTGACGCTCATCAAGTCATGTGTTTAAATAATTACTGCGACCGATTGCACACTTATCATGATATGACAGATTGGATCAGAACATTATGTCCGGCTTAAAGCCAGCACCGAGACGCTTAATCACTGTCATAATCGAGTAAGCATTACTTATTTTCGGCAATGCTCCGTCGATAACTGAATGGAATTCAATTATCGAGTGATTAATAAGTACCTAGTATCCATTTATTTCATTCACTAAGATATCCTTAGCGTTGTACTTATGGTATTGCTACGGTACAGATGTCCAAATGAGAGTTTTATTTCATACCATTACATGCTTTTTGCAAAACCTTGTGAAGCTTAAAGGCATCAGGCCACACCTAATCCTTTTATATAACATGAGTATATGAGCCGCTTTATGGTGTTGTAAAGAGAGAGTAAAGACATTATAAGAGATAGACCGACAATACTATACTTTCATAAGAAATCCAATTCAACCAATTTTTGCGGGGGGTATGAGCGAGATATTCAAAAAATTAACCAATAGAAATGTTCAATTTAATCTTATACCTTGCTTGCGTAACCATGCCTTCGCTTCGTTCGCCCGAAAACGAGTTTAAAGTGTATCCGCTATATAACGCTTTATATAGTTGCAGCCCTTTCTTTTACTCAACGTTGTAGTAAAACACTTATTTTAATTAATCAATAAACACATTTAAATACCACCCACTTGTAATAAGTATATAAGTTTCTGATTTTATTTACTTCTGATTTGCGAGAAGTGGGGTAGCACCCAACTCGTGGTTCGCAGAGAAAACGTAGTGGGCAAACCTATTGTCGGACTATATCTTATAACGTTTTGGAGGAAGAGTCACTTAACGAAGCGTTCTTACTTAGTCCTCAGGAGTAACGCTATATCGATCTTCAAGAGAATCAATCGTCCTTGTACTGTCAATTCTGCCTGAGCTTAATTAAAGATATCCAGTTACCGCTTGCGACCAACGGCATGCTAATTTTCTAAGCCAATAACATAAAAAGTTAGTCAATCCTATACCGAGAAAAATGCAATAATGATGTTGGCTTTATTTCGCGATGTGTAGCGAACGCTATACTCGGATTATGGACTATTTAACAACACTCTAGCAATCTGTCTTTCGACACTGCACTTCTAAGGTTGTGGACCACACTAATTAATTATTCTGCGACTGACCTAGGTCCAGTGCGCGCACGGCACCACATGACGTCACAGGGATCATTGGATTAGGACATTATCTGCGGTTACGGGCGCTGCAGGACGGCTGATCAATGTCACAATCAAGCAACTGAATGTCATAGCTCGGTTACGGAATGGGGATCCAATGATGTCTAATATATGTATGTAGTTGATGAATTAATGAAGGCCCGAGCGTCTATCTGTCTGCAGCTTAGGCGGTTTTAGTCCAAACATTAGTAAATCTAACTGATATTAATGATTATCATGATAATAACGCTTCATATTCATATCTAGCATACACGCTCTATACTCACCCAATAGATATTGGTTATTGAGTTTCTTTAAGTTAAACCTGTTAACATACACATATAAATAATTCTTCAATACAAACGGTAAATCCTTACCATTTAATTCCTTAAGAGGATATTAAAGTCGATAGAATTTTCAATAGTGTCAATTATACAGACAAATTCTCTCTATTCCTCTTTTAACAACATCTTTCAGGCGGTTCGTGTGTTAAGTTACAGCATTCGGGAGGAATAAAGTATTTTCGAAATCAAATTAAAAGTTACCAAAATTTAAAGTTAACCAAAGTTATAAAAATATCCATTATTTCTTTATAATATTAAGTGTAGATATTATATAAATCCTAGTATAGACGAGAGATGCAACATAAATATGACTATCCAAACACTCGATTAATTTACGTTCAAGTGGTATTTATATCACCTTATTAAATGCTTGTATACGAGTACACATGTAATATACACAACATAATGTACAACACAAGCATAAATGAAGCAGATAAAACCAGCATTAATTGTGTATCGCACAAGAAATGTGTGGTCACCAATCTTCCATAACCATAAAAGACGAATAACAGGAAGTTCTATTAGATACGGCTACAGTGAATAGTTCTGATAGTATTGAAGCTATAGTTAACCAGATATTGACCAGGACGCCAGATTGAATGAGATGGGACGCTCGATTACTGACGAGGGTAGGACGGTACAATGGTCTTTGCGAGGTGAGCTTGTAAACAATCTGGGAAGCGTGTCGAGATACGAACGATATCGCCTTACCGATATTATAGCCTCCGACGACGATGCCAATGAAATATTTGCATTAGAAATTGTTTTATATGGGACATCAAAGACATTGTACAAAATAGAGTAAATGTAACTAACATTT
>DWNJ01000110.1:0-19450 GCA_018250275.1 Udranomia eurus | reverse complement strand
ACGAGTGTAACAGTAAACATAAAAAAATATCGTGAAGTAAATCGATGTGTCGTTAAAATTATTTTGTGTTGGACCTCAGGGCGGCGAAGAGAACATTCGCGCTTCTCGGAGGACCGTTCTGTTGTGCTGTGTACGATAATTCTTAAAGGTAAGTGTAGAAGTAGATCGTTGACATTCGCATAAATTACTGTGAACTACCGAGTAGCAACAAATATTTAATGTATTTGGGATATATATTAAAGTAGAAAGGCTTAAAACCTTTTACGTAAAGTGTAGAATGTTACTTTCGTGCTTCTAACAAAGTTTAATTTAAAAGTGAAGTGTAGCGATCGTATGCTGTTGTGATGGTATATTGTGAGTTGGATTGATCGCAGATTGACTCCGTGTGGGGTTGGGCTTCGCCCCCGCTGCGCTTGCAGCTGGGAAACGCGCGCGGACACAAGAGGTAAGACATTTAGATCCAATGAAATTTTCGTTAATAAGTCCTATAAAACATACTTGATTTCTTAACACACTCATAATTGAGCAACACTCGTGATAAGGCTTTTTATTAACTTGAGTTCTATATACATTCTCAGAATAACTCGGATCACTTTTCTGACAGATTAATTATTTACGTGTTGGGTGTGAATAAATTTGTATATATCAAAAATCACCACATGCACTAATTATGAATAAGGAGATCCGGTTCAGTTGAGTTCCTTTTCAATCGAAAGTGTCATACTTTAAAGATTTTTAGTCACAGCGTCAGAAATATTGAGATAAAAGATTACTCAATAATAACTTATATGAAAGAGAATGGTTATAACTGAGAAGTGTAATATCGTAATCAATTGCATGCCAAAAATTCAACAGACAGATCTGTTTCACACATTACATCATTGTTTTATGTTTATTGTTTCTGTGTACACAAAGGTATTCAATTTGATTTTTATGTTCCGTGCAATATTATGGTTAAAGTTTCGTCACAATTGTGTTGTGTTGTATGTGTAATGTGTGTGTATCAGCCATCCTTGTAAAAACATGTTGCATTAATCTAGTTGTTTGTTATACATCTGATTAATATTTGTGCCAGACTAGCTGGCCTGGCGAACTTCGTACCACCTTACAGTCCACCATCCCCGTCCCACATTTTAATTTATGAATTGATTTTTATGAAACAAACACTAAATGTTAAGTGAACCTTAAAACAGTGCCGAATTTAGATTGTATCAGCCATTTCTGGGATTAGCGTGCACAAACAGACAAACAGACAAAACTACAAACAAACAAAAATACTAAAAATAATTTTTTTGGGTTCTATTCTTTAATAAAGACTACAATCTCTAAGAATGGATGGACATACATACATAGATATCTTGCATGTACAGACAGCAATCACTTACAGATTTATTATATGTATAGATTATAATTTGTGATTACATTTCTTTTTAAATGTGAAACAGCGAGAGTAAAAGATCTTTGTGAATTTCACACACAGCATAGGAATACCAGTTTGATTGAGGAAATCGTAAAAGGAAAGGAATAAGTATTATGCTCCTTATTCAACGCAAGGGCAATTTATGCTTAGTTCAAAAATATAAATTCTTGAACAGAATATTGTAAGAGATGTTTTACAATAATAGCAACATAATAACACTTATGTGTAATATCCATCACATACAACAATAACATAGGATAAAATATACAATTTTCTTTATGAGTATGGGTTTAGATTTTTCCTGTATTATTATATATAAAACTGCAGTGTTCAACCTAGTGCAGCTTTACCAACTTCATTACATATGAAGCTTATCTAACACATTTATTTAACAGCATAAAACAAATGATAATTACCAAACTCTTGTCAAAACATTCGTCATGAAATGTACCAAGCTAAACAGTCACAGTTAAATACCCACATACTATATACTCTGTACTAATTACAAATCAATTGAAGGCCGCAATAACTAGAGTGGGTAAAATCAATAACCGAGTACTTAGAGAACTTTGCTGTCAATCCACTTGTGTTCCTGATGACCACGTGTGTCTAACAATTTGTATTGTTGCAATATATAAATTGTTCTAATATTTAAATGCATTAGTGCTTAATATATTATGTTATATATATCGATAGAATGTAGAATATTTGTCACATTGGACACCTTAATTAATTTTTGGAATTAATGAAAGAAAAGATTTTATTATATGTACACCCCAAAACATGATATTAAATTTAATGATTTTTACACCTTTCAAATGATATTCAGCGACTATACTAAAGGCTGAAAAAGGAACCTAAAGAGGTTCCTTTTTTATGTATGTTTCTATGTAAGTGTACATAAAGATGTACACTTACATAGAAATGTATTACATAGAAATATGTTTCTATGTAAGTGTACATAAAGATGTACAATTACATAGAAACATACAAATTACATAGAAGTTTATTTTATGTAATTATGTTATATTCTTATACTCATGTAATATTTATATTATAACATTCATGTCACCACTACAAGATCAATGGAATGTATTCAACTTTTACCTACCTAAAATTACTTATTTAAAGATTTACGGACAAATAAGTACGGGTGAACCTTTGTGTGTAATTATCCATAATTAAAGTATTTATTTCAGTTGCCAGCACAATACAGCATTGTAACTGGTTTAATAGAGTTCAATGTAAAGTTCGCCATGTTGATAGAGATATATTAAATGGTGTATACATATATTGTGACTATTGTTGTGGGCAAACAAGATCATATTTTTTATAGCATATTTATCTGATGTAACTTTCAGATTTTTAACAATTACTAAAGATTACAAACTGAAACAAAGTAAGATAACCTGAACAAAATATATACATAATTCTGATCTTATTCTTCACATGTATGAAGATACACGTGAGGAATCCCTACGAAACACACTTAACCGAGACATTCCAACTTAGTTCTCAAGGGTTAGTTCGTAACTTAGTTGCAACGCATTTGTGGTCGACCTAAGAAAGAACTTCGATCATGTCTTGGGTTGATTACAGATGTCCATGGGCGGTAGTGACCACTTACCACCAAGTGGACTGCGCGCCCGGTTAATACCCCAATGCTATAAAAAAAGGGCGGGCGTACCAGCAAATAAAGTAGTAGTCGTTGGCAGTGATGGTGGGTTTCAGGATGGGCGAGGGCGGGTCCCCGGGCGGCGGCGGCGCACGGCTGTCGCACACCTCGGAGAAGCACCCGCGCGCCATCCTCGGCGAGTTGTCCGCGCTGCGCCGCCACCGCGAGCTCTGCGATGTCGTGCTCAACGTCGCCAACAGGAAGCTCTTTGCGCACAGGTACGTCACGACTTATTATTTGTTGTTTACGGGGGAGAGTAACGGGTTATGTGAGATTTTCTCTCACTAATACCCCCTCAGCGACCATACACAGTGCATAAGGAGAGACTCCGGGCTGGACCTCCTGGGAATGCTCCAGTTTCTCCTCAGGACGTGGAGTACCTCTACGATAGATAGTGTTTTATGTCATATCCTTTCCTATTTTAGGGATTTTGGGTTGAGTTCTTGAGTCTCTTCTTCACACTTCTACTATTGAGTAGAAGATTCAGCTATAAAATGAAATGTCACGTGAAATAAATATAAAGTTTAACGGTTAAGTATTTATGTTCTCTCGCTGGTATCACATATTTTGCATATTAGCAAATCATAGAACAAATGAGAATAATAAATAAAGGACAGATAAACCGATACTCATCTGTACATTTCTATTCGAATGAATACATCACGAAACACCATAAGTGCTAGAGTAACAACCGCACGGTGTCTTCCCAGGGTCATCCTGTCAGCATGCAGTCCATACTTCCGCGCGATGTTCACGGGCGAGCTGGCGGAGTCTCGCGCCACGGAGGTGACGATACGTGACGTCGACGAGCACGCGATGGAGCAGCTCGTCGAGTTCTGCTACACGGCGCACATCGTCGTCGAGGAGAGCAATGTACAGGTGGGTAGCAGAGGGGAGGTGTCGAAGGTGATAGCAGATAGAAGTATTTTTGAAGTATCTAATTTATGCGGCACGAGAAATAATTTGAAATCTTACATTAATAGGTTTTGTTATGGTAGGCATGTTGCCGAAATATTGGCACAGTTCTTCCGAGGAGTTCCAATTAGGTGTTCACGAATCTGTGGTTAATTTAAGGAAGATTTAACAGAGTTACTAGATGTCGGTACGTTACGAAATGTAAATGAAACTCTAAACGTAATAAAACAACGTTTTCAGGCCCTCCTGCCCGCAGCGTGCCTTCTCCAGCTCCAAGAGATCCAAGACGTGTGCTGCGAATTCCTCAAAAGACAACTGGACTGCTCCAACTGCCTCGGCATCCGCGCCTTCGCCGACACGCACTCTTGCCGAGAACTGCTGCGGATAGCTGACAAATTCACACAACAGAACTTTCCAGAGGTATGTGTCGTGCTTATTCGAATAACACAATAATAGCACAATATTTCCTTGCGTAGTACGAAAAGGCACGCTATCATGCGCTCGGCGCGGCCCCACTGCGCCCGCTCGGGTCGGCTCCGCCCGGGAATATGCGTACACGCCGCTCGCTACTCACACACACATTCGAACCGGCGGCGGCCAATTTGTATGATGTTAACTAACTATTCTTAGCGTACTGTGATGTTGATCAGCCGTTCTGTCGTTCCAGGTAATGGAAAGCGAAGAGTTCTTGCTGCTGCCGGCCGCGCAGCTGATCGACATCGTGTCGTCGGACGAGCTCAACGTGCGCTCGGAGGAGCAGACCTTCCAGGCCGTCATGTCCTGGGTCAAGTACAACGTGGCCGAGCGACGACAGCATTTGGCACAGGTGAGGCGGGGAGCGGGAATAGCCTCTGGGACTATCACTGTATCCCCTGGGATACTGTAATACCTTACGCGATAGGTGGAAATGAATCATAATTGCGTAGACCAAATTCGCATAAGTCGGGGTAGAAGTATCACGCGAGTCGTACGAAAGTTCCGTATATAAATACATACAAAATATTTCTTAGAAGTGTTCATCCTGCACGATAGGTATGTTGATGCTATTGGGTCAATTATTTAAAATTTTAAATGAACACTTTCCCAAGCATAGCCGCACACTAGGGTTCCCTGTGTCGTGGGTGCTGCGGACACGGACATGGACAAATACAAAAACAACAACACAAACACCTAGACCGAGAACAGAAATTTAAACTCATCTAAATGTTCGACTCGTTGGGAATCTAACCTAGGACCTTTCGAACGGCAGTCTTAAATTATTTATTTATTTATTTAGAATCACCAACAGAATTACATGTGAATAGTGAGTACAATAGAGATTTCTATGTTGTTTGTTACACATGATTCCACTTAAAGGTAGTCACAACATGCAAATTGATATAAATTCATGGTCGAGAGTTCCGGATTCTAATCCCAGGTTCAAAGCGTTAATAAACATAATATTTTGACTTTGATTAACATTTGGCCTAAAGTTGGACAATACCTATTTATAATTCACTTTATTTTAGGTTCACTGTAAGACGTAATTATCTATACCTACAAATAAAATTGAAGTGTCTGACTGTGAATTTAAAATAATAAAATAATACCTAAACAACCATTTTTAAAATTTTTGTCTGTCATTCTGTTTGTACGGGGTGATGTCTGGAATATCTGGTGCGATACATCTATATATAAAAAAACTCAATGTGTGTTCCTTATACACTCCGAAACGACGAGGCCGATTTCAATTAAATTTTTTGGAAATCTTCAGATCGGCCTACCAAGTGATCCTGTGATAATTGGTTGCAACAGAACTTTTTTCTTGCATCAAACTTTATGTTTTAAATTATTATGTAACGTATTAGCGTTTTGTGAGTTTAAAATCGTGTTTTCATTTTTATTGTTTCGGGACGGGAAGCGGGGACGTGGTTGAGTAAGGGGACGGAGACGGAAGGGGACGGAGACAGAAACGATGTGAGCCGGGTCAGCTTGTTTTAAATAAAACTAACTAAATGGCGGCCAGTGATGTTAACAGCGCGATTACATTCAGGTTAACACGAGGCTGCTATACATGCGGTTATAATCTGTCAGGTACTGCAACACGTGCGGCTGCCGCTGCTCAGCCCCAAGTTCCTGGTGGGCACGGTGTCGTCGGAGCTGCTCATCCGCTCCGACGACGCGTGCCGCGACCTGCTCGACGAGGCCAAGAATTACCTGCTGCTGCCGCAGGAGCGCCCGCTCATGCAGGGGCCTCGCACCAGGCCCCGGAAGCCCACCAGACGAGGTGCGATATATGTTACGATGAGTGCTGTATATTATAAACTAATTATTTGTAGCTTAGGATTATAACGAATTACTAAGAATTAGAATAATTTCACCGTATTCATTGAGAGGTAAAATTAACAGACGGTTGGTAACCAATTACCACATCTTGTGTAATGACATTTAATTTCGGAAGCAAATCAGTTTCAACATTACGTTACTTCTATTTATAATTGCTGCAAAATTGCAGTTTGCACAATTTGCAACAAATATATAATTTGGTCTAATATTTCATCATCCTGGAGCATCCAGCAATTTGCATGGAGCATCCTGATGCTCCATGCAAATTGCTGTAATGTAAAGTGCCGGTGGGTGCAGGAGAGGTGCTGTTCGCGGTGGGCGGGTGGTGCAGCGGCGACGCCATCGCGTCGGTGGAGCGGTTCGAGCCGCAGACGGCGGAGTGGAAGATGGTGGCGCCGATGTCGAAGCGGCGCTGCGGCGTGGGCGTGGCCGTGCTGCACGACCTGCTGTACGCGGTGGGCGGCCACGACGGCCAGAGCTACCTCAACAGCATCGAGCGCTACGACCCGCAGACCAACCAGGTGGCGCCTCCCGCCTTGCATCCGCTCCTTCGTTGTTGCTCTTCACGCTTCGGATTTTGTCTTTCCCACTTTTCTCTCGCTTTTGAATTTACGTTTACCTTATGTTCTTCTTTCTTTTTTCATTTTTCTCATTGTCACAATTTCTTCTCGTTGTTATGACTTTATTTGGCATTTCACTTTTTGATACCCAATTCCCAGTAAACGTATTTACACGTGGTAATAACGTTTTATATTATTTTGCCTCGTATCTAAAAATATGAATTTCTCCACATGAAATAGTAAACCGCATACATTATAGCTTATACTATGGATAGTACGCATGTAAGACGTGTAAAAACACTTCTATCAAAATGGTCTAAACATAAAAAAAATTAATAGATATTTGTATGAAAGGAAATGTCCTACAAAACAATGTCTTAAAAGGTTTTTGAATAATGCACCAACGCGCATATGTGGTATGTGGTACGCGGTACGCGGTATGGCGCGTTACATGCATGTGTCGCGTGGTCCACAGTGGTGCGGCGCGGTGGCGCCCACGTCGTCGTGCCGCACGTCGGTGGGCGTGGCGGTGCTGGACGGCGCGCTGTACGCGGTGGGCGGCCAGGACGGCGTGCAGTGCCTCAACCACGTCGAGCGGTACGACCCCAAGGAGAACCGCTGGACCAAGGTGCCGTACGATGCTTCGTTACGTGTACTTCACTTACCGCACTCTTTTAAACTGGAACACAACAGGAGGGGTGTAGACACTGGACGAAAATAAATACTTTTTTTTCTGGTGGTGTTCCATATACTATTTACGATAATCAAACTTTCACGCTTATTGTGTTTATAATATTATTCAAATCAATTATGAAAAATCGAACGTGTTATCCTCGTTATCACGTGACCACAAACGGCGCATGATATAACGCGAAGGGCGTTACGTCACACAAACGAGGCCATATAATTTGACATTTGTTGTTTCATATATTGAATAGCGTCCGAGGTTGGTGTTTAGAGGAGCATTATGTCACAGCGACGCCATGCCAGAAATTAGAATTTTAGCGGGAAATTTAGACGATGAAATTTATTTTTAAATTTTAAATTATAATATGATATAATAATATGATATTCATGTATATCTAAAAATAATCGTCTACACCCCTATTTGTACACTGTTCTATTATAATAAAGGAGTAAATTAAATTATTACTTCCACTAAATCAGTATCAGTATTTATAATCCAAGAAAAAAAATTGCCATCTGTAATTCTAATGTATGTAATTTGAAAGTAATGTTTATTTATAGATGTTTGTCGGCTCTGCCAACGGACCATTTAATGTTGAATAGTCACGAACATTTTTTTTTAAATTTATATAAAGCACTTTATATAAGTCCTTTATAAGATTACAGTCTAGCCTACATATTGTCTAGACTAATGAGTAATTTAATGTTCACTTGAACTGCTAAAATGTTTTAATATGAAGAATGCATCCACTGACACTTCACATTTTATTTTTAACGTCATAAATTATATGACACATTGTTCTTGGATTCTAAAATAATTTTTAATTATTATCACTACACTAAACTTATGTCACTAACTCAAAGGGTTTTGTCCTTTTAAGTCTTCTAACTAGCTCTGTGGTGTCGAGGAGCTGGATGGCCTCGACATTCACGTGATTGTGATATATTTTTTTTAATAATGTTTAAATTTTTTTTACATTTTGCATTTTCGCTCATGCATTCACGCCTAGTGTCTAGTTCAGTCGCGCGAGTTACAAATTCACATACGGAACTATCAGTGCAATAGCATCACTTGTAGATATACATCTATCTATACATATACGTCGGAGACATAAGGCCCGAGCGGTTAGTTTCAGACATCAAGTGATACTACAGAATTACTATTTAAACGGCCGTCTATTACAATTTACGCTCTCATAATCCATAGTAATAGGATTATCATTAAAATAATATACTGACTGCTTAACAATAACTGGGACCTTGCTCCTAGTGGCAACCAACCTCCCCTTAGCCACCTCGAACCTCACTAAATCTAATAACCAACCAAACTGATACACCAATACTTCCCAACATAGGCAAAGATAGTGTTGTATCTTTACTCGGGTACCCCCGTTTCTACTCGCGAAGCCAACAATCCAACAGAGATTCCACACAGTCACTCGTCAGTCCCGGAGCAGACTTGCTTCTCTCCTCAGTCTACCATAGACACGTGTAGCCCGAGCCGGAGTTGCAATATGATGTTGGGTCGGTGGGCCAGTGGCGAGCGGGTGGTGACCATGAGCGACTGGCGCAGGTGGCGGCGATGACGACGCGGCGGCTGGGCGTGGCGGTGGCGGTGCTGGGCGGGCAGCTGTACGCGGTGGGCGGGTCGGACGGGCAGGCGCCGCTCAACACGGTGGAGCGCTACTGCCCGCGCGCCAACAAGTGGACGCCCGTGGCGCCCATGTCCACGCGCCGCAAGCACCTCGGCTGCGCGGTCTTCGACGGACAGATCTACGCCGTGGGCGGCCGCGACGACTGCACCGAGCTCTCCTCCGCAGAGAGGTAACACTCTAAGAAAGATTAACGTTTCGAGTGACATTTCTTTGTCCGCGCCATGAGGGTAAAGTGATGACGTTACTATCTATGTAACGGAAACGGTTAGCTACGTAACGAAAATGCGTATGTGTATGTCGTATACTTTGAAAATAAGAGCAGTTTTTTTTAATTGAATATTTTATTGAACGTTTAACTAATTTTTACAAAATTAATTTTAAAAGTATGCATTTTTTTAAATATTGCATAGTATTGTTTTTGGATTACGTTCATGCTGTATGAGTAGTTTTAGCAATTGCTTGTAATACAGATTCGTGTATTAAACCTTGCGCCGTGTGCGCAGGTACGAGCCGGCCACGGACGCGTGGTCGCCGGTGGTGGCCATGACGTCGCGGCGCAGCGGCGTGGGGCTGGCGGTGGTCAACGGGCAGCTGTACGCGGTGGGCGGGTTCGACGGCACCGCCTACCTCAAGTCCATCGAGGTGTTCGACCCCGAGTCCAACCAGTGGCGGCTCTGCGGCGCCATGAACTACCGGCGCCTCGGCGGCGGCGTCGGCGTCATGCGCGCGCCGCACCTCGACAACCACTACATATGGTACCGCCTCCTCCACCTCCTCCACCTCCTCAGCCCTTCAATACACTTCCTTTGTGTGTGACTGGGAGTAGGTGCTCGCTGCCGCCCGTGGACATCCGTGACCGACCCCGGACAGGATCTAAGTTCTCTCTTAGCTCGGCCACGAATGCGTTGCTACCCCTGCGGGCTACGTTGGAACGTCTCGATTAAGTATGCCCTGACCACGCGTTTCAAACCACAACACAAGAAACTTCCGTTATAAGGCAGATTTTTTTTACTTCATTGCTAGCCACTTCTATTCTCGGGTAGGAAAGAATATTAGACACAATTTTCAAGATGTGAAAAGTGTCCTTCTCGAAAATTGTATACTGATATCATGAGGCAGAACTGTTAAAGCGCGCATACGACCTTGGGTAAATTAAAGAGATTCTACTTATATCTTTAATAAATGCTTTCCAGAAAAACCTTTTAATGAAATATCACACTATTTTTCCCAGTTTGAATAATTAAAAATAATTACCAATGTAACTTCTATCATATGTTATTTAACAAAAATCTAATCTTAATAAAATCTTGTCAATTTCGTATATATTGTTCCAGGAACCGGAAAGACTCAGTGGTATGAAGGCACGCCACTCCTACAGGCTAAGTCGTTATTCACTTTATATTGTTAAAGCTATATTAATTGACTATTTATAAATAAATGAAATACAAATTTTAGAATATAACAATGTCTTTAATTTTATATTTACAGATACAATATACAATTACAATATTCGATGTAGGTACTTCTAAAAGCAACAATGTAAAATATAACTATTAAGATGTATACAAACTGAATAGAATATATTATTATTATTTAATTTTAAGCAAATATTTGTAAGTTTTGAGCAATAAACTCGAAGACTGAAAAGATAAACATGGCTTTATTTCGAGACATGTCTGTGAAAAACTGCAAAAATAAATAAGACATTTTCACAATGCCGGTTTGATTCATTTATAATTTCTCCCTTTATTCCCGCTTCCAAAATAAATCACCTGTCACAGCTCGCCCGGCACACGTAAAACATCAAAGTTGGTAGAAGAATTTGTAATTTATGAAAATCACTGAAGAAATAAAAATAATCGATCATTTTAAAAAAGGGAACCGCTGCCAACCATCATCAGACTCTTTATAATAAGACTGACTTGCGCCAATCGATAGACGAGTACACGAACTGTTAGATACATATTGTTTTTTCGCTCTGTTTTGCACAAAAGTAATATTCTGTTTCAACATAATGATTTGTGTCGTATTGAATCTAATATATTTTACTGCATGGCGCCTAGATGTTTCACATAAAATAGCTATATTTAATAACTGGGCTTCTACCTACCTAAGTAGTAGTTTTAGTATAATAATGACTGAGACTGAGAAGTCCTCTACATATAGTGTAAGGATAGATTTCTCTAAAATAAGATTAATAACCATACAGTCTAAATACATTTAAAAGGATGAAACATCTTTGATTCTGCTCCAATAAGTTTGACACACAAAAACAAACATATCTTACAATTAGTGTCAATAGGTAGGTAGGTATCATATAATTATTTTCTCTTACATTTGGTCCTAAACCATCCTAAAATTTCTAAATAAGCAACAAAGCTGTAGTAAATTGAATTTTAAATATTTTGCTTCTAGCTAGATGAGATTCTGAGCAAGCTCAATAACATTCCATAATTTCATTATATTCTTATTAAACTACATGGATGAGACACTACACAATGACATTGAATTGCACACTACCCGTCATTTGGCGGCGGAGATGTCGCCTTATCGAAATGAGTCTCCTCATCCTCCCCTTCCTCGACGGATCCGCCCTCCCCGTCCCCGTCCGCCTCCCCCTCCGCATCCCCGTCCGCGCTCGCGTCCCCGTTTGCTTCGGCGTCCTCCGTTGCTTCTGTTGCTGCTTCTGCGGCACCCTCCTCTGCGGCTTCGTCTTCTTTCGCTTCGTGACGCTTCTGGAGTAATAAAACATGACATCTTAATCTCCATCTGTTGGATGGCATTACGTAACAGTACAGTAAATTAGGAAATAAAGGAATATGTACGTATTAATAGTAAGTTGAGGAAAACTTCCACGGTAAAATTATAAAAATCAAAATATATTAGAATATTACTAATATTCAAAAATACGGATATCTTATTCCTTTTTATTCGTAAAATATTTTCTCACGATCTAATATTACTTAGTATCTGTTCGCGCCAAATCTATGGCACTTTTTATTTGTTATCTGCATCACTTGATGTACGGTAAGTTCTTTCCGCGCGCGCGCGCAGTAGTTGCTCGCGCTTCAAGGATATAGTCGTGCGCGCGTCCTTGAAGAGGTCTAGTTTTCGCTCCCGCCGCGCTAACGCACGGTACCGCTACCTGCTACCTTATTAGCAGGACCCTTTGTTTAATGTATAAGTATTGTGCTAATCCGCTTATTATAATCTGTGCCGCTGTATCGTTCCACCTTCGACTACCGCAGCAAAGGTTGATATCACCGCTACGTACAAATTCCTGTGCTTCCCCGCTCCCTCTACATATTACATTTGGATTCAGAAGACTCCTTGCTGCTATGTAGCTGAAACGAGGCGCTTCCCCCCAGGTTAGTAATTAACGTATTTAACCAGTTATATGAACCACCCGCTAAAGTGTGATTAGCTGGGAAACATATCACTTATTTTAGGTGTCCACAGTTTCCAAACCGATAATAATATTTCGTCACGGCCTCGGAAGGGGACTACAAAGGTGGTGGAGTCCCCCTGATTGTAAAAGGCAGTGATGAAATAACGTGACCGGGCTGACCGTCTCAGATAACCCACATTGATAAGAACGACCACTAAATCACGGGGCTGATCTGTCATGGGGCCAAACACGCACCTTCCTCTTCTTCTTGGACTTGGGCTTAGGCTTGGGGTCGGGCTCGCTGTAGCCGGGCGGGAAGAAGGCGCGGCACTCGACCTCGCCCGTCACCGTGTCGGCGCTGGCGTGCAGCGGGCCCAGCGCCAGCAGCTCGCCCGGCGCGCCCAAACCTTCCGCCGCCGCCACCATCACCACTATCGTCTCGCAGCTGGGCCATTTATGATCCACTTAGTGTCATAGACAGGTTTATTATTGGCAGATACACTGGTATAGTTGTTCTAGTTTAAAAATGCACGCCCCTCCAAAGTCTTTACCCACAGGCAACTCTATAAGCCAATAATATTTCGGTAAAAGTACAAATGACGCAAACTGCCAGTTTTTTTACCAACCAGTGCATAACTAAGTTGACAAGTCATACATTCACAGTGACAGTGACAGATCGCCCTATTAATTAACCAATGAGTGCACGGACGAGACTGAGTTTAAAGAAAAATAGTCTACACACATTAGTAAAGAGTTGTAATAAATATACGCTTTAACACATTAAAATATTTTTTTTAATGGAGGGGCGTTGGAAGTAAATGAGACTTCTTAGCCGAAATTCACAGATTTTAAATATGTATGATTCATAGTAAATATTCAAATTAATTTAATTTTCAATATACCAAAGGAACTTATTGTTCACACATTCCCAAGAATATCGAAAAGGGCTTATAAATCCTTTTTATCCACAAAAAATACGGTCCGCGAGGGATAGAAAAATCGATCGCGAATAACATAAAAGGCTTACTAGTCCTTCTCGAGCCTCTCCTCGTACTGATCCACGCGCTTGCACAACAATCGGGGCTCCGTGATGCTGGCGTCAGCGAAGAACCCGTAGCGAAGTAAACGCTTCTCTAGCTTGGCGGCCGCAGCGCCCAGCACGGCGCGTCGCTGCCACGCGCCGAACATTATCGCAATGTGTGGCGGCTCCACTGTCGGCGGGGGCTCCACTAGCGACCCGACCATCTGCAATTATATATGTAAAATTTGCCTAAGTACAGAACAGACTGGTGTGTGTACGATTACCTTAACACTGAGGAACGAATAACATAGTACATAGAAAATTATTTGATTTATTTAAAGGAAAATTTCTGTGTCAAAATTAATTTGTTTTAATCATTTGTCACCATCCCAAAGCAGAGGATTTCCAAAGGCTAATAAATGCATGGGTCTACCTTGGGAAACAGTAGGTCTAGTGCTGCTGCACGTTGATGGCGGTCCGCCGGCGCGAAGATACCGGGCACTCCGTCAGCTTTTAGTTCTTCTGACAAGTATTTCTTGGGAGTCTCTCCTTCTTCCACTTCAATGCCATCTCCAAACAATGCTTTGCGTGTGAGTTCTGCAGGGGATGCATGGATATTAGACAAGTTATGATAAGATACACCTTTAAGAATTTAATGTTTAATTATCACTATTGTTCTGTCTGGTGTCAATATAAAAATGATTTCTCACTATAATTAAGGTAATTTAATGAAAGCCTTATAAATTCTCCCAGGGCCAAAATAATCAAACACCTATTTTTGTCTTATCAGCCGTGTTCTTGCTGCTGTGTTCTGGTTCATGGGTGGCGGCAGCGTTTACTAATCAGAGTTATAAAAAAAACTCGAAATGGTAAGTCATACCAATAATGGACCCCTCTCGGTCTGGAAGTTTTTTTAGTACGAGCGCAAGCGCTGGCCGCTCTGCCAAGACCGCTACAGCCGCGTCGGTGTCCAGCTCCGGTTCCTCCAATGCCAGGGTCTTGGCGCCTTCCTTGCCTAGCACGAGAGGACACTTATCGGCTACTATCACGCCTGAAAAATAATGATATAATATAATTATACAATCATTATTAGATATACATCATGTAGGTATCAATGTCGTTTTATACCCATAGAGATAAAGCATTTTCAGAAGCTTATGGCTACGTTCATAATATCTAAAAAAACGATAAAGTCAACTATTTATGCAGTTAACAAGTTTAACTTGGATGCTACTATTTATGGTATGTCACTATTTATTCGCAAAACTATTCAAAATGTAGGTTCTTCCCACGAGATATACCTACCATGAGGCTCCAACGCATCGGAGACTTTCCTTAAATGCTTTTGAGCGTGAGGCATCATGAGCGCAGGGCAGACGTCCATGAAGTGCATCTCGAGGCGTTTCGCCCTCGCCTCCCGCCGCGCCAGCTGCGCAGCCTCCGCAGCGGCCTCCTCCTTGGCTCGTCTCTCCTGCATCAGCTTCTCTTGCGCCAATGCTACTTCCTATTAGAGTAATAGCCTTTTAGTGTAATAAAGTAACAATGAAATAGGCGATTCTTTTCTATTTCGACTTAAATGTTCAAACGCTCTTGAAGAACTGTACCCAAGTTAAGATAAAATAGTATATCTACCTACTCTTGATCTTCTAAAGTGTATGAAAAGTTTGTCGACCCGAATGGTCACCATGCCGGACTGCCGTTCGAAGTGTTCGATTCCCAGCATGGCAGAAATTTGGATGATGAGTCTCGGTCTGGGTGTTTGTGTTGTTGTCTTTGTGTGTTGTCCATGGCACTCACGACATAGGGTATCCTAGTGTGTTGTTTAGTAAATCTAACATTTTTGTAGCCCAACATAGTGTCCCCCCGAGAAAGTAATCTCGTCTACAGCAAACAAAAGCGAATTGTACCTGTTCTGGAGGAGTGAGCTCGTGCGGCGCTCTCTGCGGCCTCTCCTTTTCGCCCTTCTTCACCAGTTCTTCGTTTTTCAGTTCCTGCTCAATTGTTCGCGCTAGTCGAGGTGCGTCCGCGCCAAAAACTATGTTCAGTAGTTGGCCGCCCTTAAAAACAATTATATGTAGTCTTTATTATCCTATGAGAAATTCAAATGGAAAAAAGAAGATATACTCGTATATTTCTTATTACCAGTCAGTTACTCCTATATCGTTTAATCTACTACACGCACACAAGCAGGAAATGTATATCTCATATTAACATTTTATGTAGGTATTATAATTATCATAAATTATGGCCATAAAGTCAGTTACAAATATCGGCGATGTTGTAAATAATCACACTTGGTTGTTATTAGGTAATTATTTTCGGATAGATCCCGACTCATGTCTTAGGCTAGAAGTAAGGCTTGTAATAAAAATAGATAGAAAACTTTGCATTGTCTGGTGAAAATTCAAATCAATTCAACCATGTAACCTTAAACGACCTAACAGCTACCACAAACAAAACTATTCTTTTATTTTTAAGCATTCGTTTGGTCGATATCGTCCACACTCGTGCCATTCTACCGCGGATCGCAGACGTGTGACCTACATGTAAGAGCCCTCTAAAGGTGGCCACAGATTGGTATCATTTGTATGTAACAGGTTGGGAAACAAGAATTCGTTACCAGTTACTATTACTATACTAAAATCAACTCGTTTAATTTAATTAAATATTGTAAGGCGTGCAATATATCTTATTATTACACTTAACTAGTAATTGCCCGTTTCGTTGCTCGTGGAGATGAAAACATTTTAAAAAGACAGGACAAATATAGTTAATAGTTTTATCCACTTTTTCATCGCCATAGGCTTACCACAAATCCTTCCTTAGTTTTATACCGTAATATGAGCTTGTATAGAAACCTGCCTTTCCCAGGGTTTACTCCAAGTTGTTTGGGATGTGCGTTGGTATTTTAGTCAATGAGTTAATCATTTTCTAGCCATCAGGGGTGCGTGAAGTTATAATTGACATGCGACTATTAAACTGTCATCAAAGTGGTTTGTGAACTTTTATACCGAAAAAGTATTAAACCCATTGAAGCAGTGTTAAAACTTTTATGCAATATTATTTAAGGAATGGTTGACACATATACATATATTGTTACATGTAATACATTGAAAAGAGCAAGAGAACTTTTCCGTTTGTGTTTATTTCGTCCGGAATTAAATAAAACGAATTCTGTCCAAACGATATCTAAAATATTTACGTAAACGATCACTGAAACTTAAAAAAATATGTAAAGCAAAGCTTCCCGTACCTATTTTCTTGAAATGTAAAACAAAGAAAATAGAAGACTAGTAGATTCATAAACATAGTTTTTTACTTTAATTTAAGGTTCGACTCCGGAGGCACCACCGCCACCCCTTTTTTTGCCTTATAACAGCAGTGTACTTAACCGAGGCGTTCCAACTTAGTCCTCTGGGTTAATAACGCGTTTGTGGTCGAATCACTCATCAGGTGGACTGCATGCCCGTTTCCTACGTCCCAGACATTGAAAACACACACCAGAATACTGTAGGTAGTTTTTAAGCGTTAGTAGTAAATACAAGAAAGAACTTACAGCGAGGAACATCCACGTGGGTTCACTGCGGTTCCGAAATCTCTTCAGACATTCTATTGTATCTGCCTTTGCCTGTGATGCATAAGTTATTAACATGTGAATATTTATTTTTATGGTAGAGTTCATTTGTATTTGCACAAAACACAGAAACCTGGCGAAGCCATGGTTCTAGCGCGGGTTAACCATGTGGACTTCTAGCAATGATATATCCAGTTTTAATTTAGTGCACGATTTGGGGTTATTTAACCTAAATAATATCATATTAGAACATATCATAAAAGTGTTGAGAGTTAGTGTAGGTACATACTACCGCTAGATGCAAGTTGTCACCACCGATCTCCACTTTGATCTTCTTTAAGTTGCCCACCATGCCCAGGCACGGCCCGCACCACTCCGTGTACACGTCCACCACTGCAGCACATATCTTATTTAATTAAACTAGCTAACAAGTATCCAACGACATAAATATAGAGACTAAGTTAATTATTATCCATATATCGTCATGAGTAATTAATTCAAAACGAAACGTTGTATAATATATTCCGCCGTATATTATATACTAATAATAATTAATCGATGGTCCTTGTACAGATCGTACATACGTATCAGGGTATGTTTATAGAATTCAAAGCGTCCCTTGTAAAGCTGACAGTGATAAGCCAGACGTAGGTTTGGTGCTGTCATCCTAAAAAACCTACAAGGAAAAAAGAGTGTTCTAGATCTGATGTGACGACGTGTTCTACGTTAATGAACTCACCAAGCAGTCCGTCGCGTTGGATAAACTTGTTCCACTCGTCATCCGTGTTGAGCTCAGCCTGCAGCTGGACCTGCGCAGCCTTCTTGCCTGCACCAGCGGCGGCGGCCGCAGCGGCGGCGTTGGCGACCGCACTCGTTATCGACATCGCGCCGAGTGACGCCGGGGCTCACGTGTGGGGTGAATGAGGCAAAGAGTAGACATGCCAAGGGATACATGGGTTTTGTTGGTATTGGTATTTAAGACGGTGTTTGGACAGGTTTAGGGGAATGAGACAAAGAGTGGAAATAAAAAAGGAATGTGATGCTGGGTTTATGTTACTTTTAGTATGTTACTACGTGTATGGATAGATAGTTGTCGTACAGGTATGCTTAGGATTTAATGAATTGGCTGTGTAAGGTAGAGATAATTTAGGTACTGAATTGTGGCAGTTATTAGGAATTGTCAGGAATTAAGATTGGACGTGAGCCCCGATGTTCTCATTGCCATATATTATAAAAATAAACTTATAGAATTAAACTTAAGATAGAAAAATATATTATATATATTTTTTAGACATTAATAATGTATTCAATTTTAAATAATGCCATATCTTCGCATGTTATAAGATTCGTTGCCCATACTTCTTATGTACATCTTATTGTTAGTCTTCACTCCATTTTAGGTGGAGCGAGGACTAAAGTTGCTATGATAATTCACAAAGTAAAACACAAATTTACGCTGGATTATGACGGAATCGTTAATTAGATATCGTGCTAATTGCAGTCGTCTAAGTAACGATAGGAGATGACCGAAGCAAATATTGTTATTATAAAGCCCTTTTTTAACTTAAGTAAAAAAAAATACTTATTCTTACTAGAAGTTCCTAACTCTACTCACTCCTCGCATGTCTGCCAATCGAAAAATATATTCGGCGGTGTAGCGAACTATTCTACTTTTATTTGTACTTTCGGTTACGTTCAAACGGCTGATGTCCATAAACGTTCACGATAACGCGACTTATGATGGAAGCTACGTCGCATGTTATATTCATGTAAAGCCTGGTTTGACTTCAAAGACAAGTTCAAGGGAAAAGGACCTTTTGTGCCTGATTGTGAGAGGTCACTGCTGACCAGGTTTGTCTGGCCATATCCCTAGACGACATAACAGAATTGTTTAGAAATCAGAGGTGATACCCTGCTACGTCCTATCTGGACCGTCCTTCTCCAGTCCGTTTTTGTACGAACTGTTCACAATAACTTAAAAAATAAATTACTTGACATAAAACAGAAAAACACTAGAGACGGTATCCATCATTGGAAAACTAAAGGTAGGTAAGTTTTATTGTTTTAGAGTAAATGCATATACATTTTTTTATATGGTTTTGGACATATGTACATTTTTGTTTTCTTTTAAATATGTTTAGACGTGACATCTGTAATCATTTATAGATAACATTACAACTGTTCAAACCACGTCGTATTGTGACACAACTTAAAAGTTTGATAATACACC